>JACDJE010000702.1:5393-24679 GCA_016647715.1 Pavo muticus
CTGTGGGGTACAGACAGGAGCAAGCAGGCTTTTCCTTCGGTGTGATTTTGGGGTACAGAGTTTGGGGTGAGGTTGGAGCAGCTCCGGCTCTTTCACTGCGATTTTTGGGGTACTGGAGGAGAAGAAACTCCTCAGGAAGCAGAACTACCCCAACCCTCCAAAAGTGTTCAGCATTTACACTGCTGCGTGTCCATAGAAGCTGGGTTTTATATCCTAAACTCATGATTATTCCAGCCCTATATCAAAAGCTTTGGCACCCTTCTGTTCCCCTTTGGAAGGAAGAAAGCAGCCACCACTCCTCAGCCCATGTGGAAGGCACTGATTACTCTGTTCCAGCTTGCTTTCTGCTTCCATTAGTTGCATTTATTAAGAACTTATGCACTGCAGCACGATCTCCTCAATTTCAGGGAGGGTTAATTAAGTTGAATGTGGTTTGCTGAGCTTTGTCCCTCCCATGTGACCCCCCTGGTGTCCCTGCAGAGGAACCACCACCCGCCGCTTAGTCGGCCACACCAAGGATGTGCTGAGCGTCGCCTTTTCCTCCGACAACCGCCAGATCGTCTCGGGCTCCAGGGACAAAACCATCAAACTCTGGAACACTTTGGGTGTCTGCAAATACACGGTGCAGGTGAGGCAATGGATCTGAGTTCCCACGCTGTGAAAATAAACCTCTTCCTGCTCGTTTCTGAGTCTGTATTCCCACATTTCTCCTTGCTGTGTTGGTTATGAACCATAATCCGCAGCTCCCAGCTCAGACCTAATGATTAGAAGTGACACAGTGCCTGCTGACCTCTCTTTATGAGGGGGTCTGAGGACACGTCCTGCAATTATGAGGGGCTCAGGGAGCAGCAGGATGCAGCAGCTGGGACTGGGGATGCTTTTCATTGCTCTCAACCCAACGCTGTTCCTCTCCTCAGGACGAGAGCCACTCCGAGTGGGTTTCCTGCGTGCGCTTCTCCCCCAACAGCAGCAACCCCATCATTGTGTCTTGTGGCTGGGACAAGCTGGTGAAGGTAAGGTGAGAGGAGCAGCTCCTTTGTAGGTTCTGGGGAAGATCTGAGCAGTGATCACAAGGGGGTTGTTCTTTTCCCCCCCCGTTTCTGACCCTGTCACATTTACCCTCATCTAGGTTTGGAACTTGGCTAACTGCAAACTGAAGACAAACCACATCGGCCACACGGGATACCTGAACACAGTGACTGTCTCCCCTGACGGCTCCCTCTGTGCTTCTGGAGGCAAGGTACACCCTGGGGGGAAGCTGAGGCTGAACTGCAGCCTATTGTGGTGTCCTCACAGCTCAGTGCTGTGCCTCTTCTTATCCTGTGACAACTCACCCACATCTCAGTCACAAATCGAGTGCTGTTTCCAAGCTGGAAGGCTTTAGATGGACAACTGGAACAAAGCCACAGGTTTGATGGTTTGCTGATTCCTCTTTGCTGCCCCCCAGGATGGCCAGGCCATGCTGTGGGACCTGAACGAAGGCAAGCACCTGTACACTCTGGATGGAGGGGACATCATCAACGCGCTGTGCTTCAGCCCCAACCGCTACTGGCTCTGCGCTGCCACCGGCCCCAGCATCAAGATCTGGGTATGGGACATCCCTGTTTCCCCCCCCAGAGAATCACTTTCCTCACCCTGTGGTTTTGGAGGCAGCTTTGTGGCTGAAATCCTCGCCCTGCCTACAGATCTCTTGGTTCAGAGCCCTTTTGGTTATGTGGGATGGGTCGTGCCGGTGGCACTGTCCTCATCCCCTGCACGGGGAGGGTGATGGGGCACAGCCACTGCTCTGCTGTGATGAAACTTCGATGCCATCTGACTGCATCCCTGTGCGGAAACCCAGAGGCTGTTTCTGAGCACCCTGAGCCTGTTCTGAGTTGGAAGGGTTGGGTTTGGCTACAACAATCTCCCTGCAGGACCTCACGCTCTCTTCTGCCCTGCACAGGACCTGGAAGGCAAAATCATCGTGGATGAGCTGAAGCAGGAGGTGATCAGCACCAGCAGCAAAGCTGAGCCGCCCCAGTGCACCTCTCTGGCCTGGTCTGCAGATGGGCAGGTAGAAATCTCCCCTTCTGCTTGCAGCCTTAAAACTCCCACCTTCCTCCAGCACCTCTGCTTTGGGGAGCTGCCTCCTGAGATCTTTACGTTCATACCCTGAGGGCTGATTTCTGTCTTTTCATGATCCAATCCCTCCATTTCTCTCCCCAGACTCTGTTTGCTGGCTACACAGACAACCTCGTCCGGGTGTGGCAAGTCACCATTGGAACCAGATGAGGACGTGGTAACAACACAGAGATTTTATGCACAAAACTCAATAAAAGAGCGCTCTGTTGAGCTCATGGCTGCCTCATGTCCCATTCTGGACTTGCCACCACGCCTTTAAGGATGGGGACATCAGTTTTCTCCTCCCACATGTGGAAGAAGGGACTCAGATGTCTCCCTGAGCCCTTCCTGGAGCGGTAGCAGCCCACAGTGAGTGCACACCTGGGGGAACAGAGCCATGGCCAAAGAGAAACAACCAGCACCACCAAAACAGAGGCACTAAAGATGCTGGGAGAGCAGGAGAGGTGTTAACACAGAGCTCCGTTCACCCAGCAGCCTCCATACCTTCACAAGGTGCTGAAGGGAAACAGCCCAATCCTAATTATTACTCATTAAGTTAAGATTAAAGATGCAAGGCTTAAGTCACATCTTACAGCAGGAGTTAAGAGCAGACTGGGGGGGCTGCACCCCAACTCCTGTCCCCTGCGGGCCCTCAATAAGCGAGAGGCTCAGCTTTAAAACTTTATTCTTTATTATTATTATTATTTCTTGACATTTCAAAAAACTAGATCTCCATTTAATTCTTATTTTAGCCAAAAATATTTTGAACTAGCTCTGTAACGCCAACAGAAAAAAAAATACCAATCCACCAACAAAAAGAAGTAAAACACAACAGGGTGCGATCAGAGTCTCTCTGGTGGGACAGGATTCAGCTGGAAATTCAACAGCAGCTGAGAAAAGGGAAGAGAAAATAAATATCCCCACCTCAGAGAGCTCTTAAGCTGCGAGGGGAAACGAGGCTGCTTCCCACCGCTGCGGCCCGGCGCGATGCTGCGCTCCGAGCGGCCTCAGAGGTGGAAGCTGCCTGATTTTTTGCACCCTCCCCGGCCTAGGTGGCCCTAAATAAAGTGCCAGGCCCACAAGAAATGGTTGGCGAGGGAATGATGGGGCAGAGGGAGAGCTGGAGACCCCCAGAGGGGGAAGAAGAGCAAAAGGGGAAGGTGAACAAGCAGCAGAACATGGAAGGTTTGAGGTCCAGATGGCGGCTGGGCGGGAGGTGGGCAGAAGGTGGTGCCCCAAAACTGAAAAAGAAATGAGGCTCCTTGGTGCATCTGAGTGACTTTGAGAAAGCAACGTCCAGGAGGGCACGAGCAGCACTCGTGTCACAATGTACAGACCCCAGCATCCTCAGCTCGAGCTCTGCATCCAAAGAGAGCAAACAACGCAAAGCTCGACCACAGGCTTCAAACAAAAGGGGGAAGAGCACACTGGAAAGCTGCTGCGAGGACTGGGGAAGGCAGAGGGGAGCCCGTAGCACCAAGAGCTGAAGGGAAAACCTCCAGCAAGGAGATTGGATCCCTTCTCCAAACCAAACCAGCCTGGGATCGCGACCCCGGAGAAGAGTTGGGACGAGGACAGAGGCTGGGACAGGAGAGAGGAGGGAAGAGGCCTTGTGAGCAAGCAGGTGCGAGACAACAAGTGCAGCGTCGGACCCAAAGTGGGACCCAAAGGATGAGGCGGGGGGGGAGAAAAGGGGAAGATAAGAAGCTGGAGGGCCATCAGGTGCAGATTTTGATACGAGTGCCCTTAGCCAGGATTCGGAAGAAGGGGAAGATGCGCTCGTGGAAGGAAGCGTTGAAGGTGTGGATGTGGGTCATGCTCTCAGCATTGTAGAAGCAAAGCTGACCCCGTTCATAGTCCAGGTAGACACCGAAGCGCCGGGGCCGCTCGCTGGGTGACAAAGCCATCTGCTCCGTGGCCGTCAGCGCTTGGTACTTCTTCCCATTGGTGCCCACACACCAGATCTCCCTTTTTTGATGAGGCCCCGTGGTTTTTTCTTTACGTCGAGCCGTCTCCCGTGCAGCCCCCACCGCCCAACCTTTCCTGCCCCCGACTTCTACCTCCCAGTAGTGACGGCCCGTGGTGAAGCCCTGGGAGCCCAGCACGCAGTAATCGGAGTCGAAGCGTTTGGGGTTGTCGGGGAGCTCCTGGCGCCGCTCCGCCAGCTTCACGCTGCGGCGGTCCAGGGAGAGGCTGAGGCGAGGGTGAGCCGTGTCGGGGTCCAGCATGATGTCAGCTGGAAGGAAGGGCAGAGAGAGGGGTTGGTTTGGGGTCACAAGGCACTTTTTTCCCCTTACACCTCAGCCCTAAATCCTCATCTGGTTGTGTATCTGCACCATGCTGAGTTAGAGGCGCCCATCCCTCCTTTAAAGTGAATCCAGATCCACATCACCCCCAGTTTTATGGGGGAGCTACAATAGGGGAAAACACAGGAAAAGGCAAAAGGGAAAAGCACAGGGAGAACAGAGGGATGCTGCTTTTCCTAAAGGATCATAGGAATGCAAACCATGGGAGCACAGAGCTGGAAGAGGAACCCCAAGAGAGCTGGGGAAATACCATCCCAAGTGGAAGGGACCCCATGGGAAGGATCTGTGGGAGGAAGAGGACCTTCTCACCCTGTGGGACTTTGCTGAAGGCTTTCTCCATCTTCCTCATCACCACGTCCTGCAGGAAATAGTTGCGGTATTTCTTCCCCACGTCCACCAGCACCATCTCGGGCTCCTGGAATTTGATGTTCTCACATCTGTTTTTGGGAGGGGAGGAGGAAAGCAGAGAATTTCAGCAGCAGAAAGGAAGCGAGGAGGCCTGCATGCAGCCTATGTGTGCTCTGGAAAAACCAGATTGGCCAAACTGGTTGCACTGGTGCAGCCAGCCACCCCCACCCTCCCTCAGCCAGCAGACAGAGCTGGGACAGAGCCACGTGCATCCAGCATGGCTGAGAACTCCCAGCACTGCCCATCTGTCTGCCAAGATGGGGAGAATCATTCTCCAGGCTTACAGCTTTCACTATGGCACGAGGTCTGCATGGGCACACCCACGCTTCCAAAAATCAGGGCCAAGATCTCCTCCCCACCCTTCTCCTCTCCCAGACGGCCCCAGTTGTTCCCCAGATCCCATTTATACCCCATCAGCCGTAAGTTTCCATCACCCAGTAGTTAGGACACAGCTTTTCCCTGCGTTACCAGGCCCCAGCTGTGCCCATCACACAGGATTTAAAACAAAGGCTCAAACGCTTTTTTGACATTAAAAAAAGAAAAGTTATTTACAGTGAAAAGATGCAAACAAAGTCACTGACCTGATAAAAGTGCCTTTGATGTCCTGTGGGAAGGAGGCAGCAAGGTGGGAAAGAGAAGGAAAGGATTAGGGAGGACTGATGCCAATCCCACCGTTGCTCCCAATAAATCCTCTTATCAGACACAACTCAGCACTGAGCCTGGATGATTCCCTTCCCCACAGGGAACAAAGCACTAAAGACACAGCCCACACATTGCTGGAGGCCTTCCTTGCTAAAACCGACCCTCAATCTCTCAGGGCATCCCCTCCTCTTGCCATTTTCCCCTCAAAAACCCCCACAAGGAGGGGTGGGGAAGCACCCAGCCCCCCAGCTAAAGGCGCTCTCTCATGACACAGAAGCTTTCTGGAGTGCTATGCCACCATCGTGCTATCACCTTGCCATAAAGACAAGGAAAGGGATGGAAGAAGACCTTGAGCAGCTGCAGCCCATCCTGTTTGCTCTTATCTTCTGCCTCTGAGATAAGGCGGCTGAGGGCTGCACTCTGCTCCTCCAGCTGGCTGATGTTGCTGCTCTGCCGGGCCAGCAAGCTCTCGTAGCGCTCCTCCAGCTGGTGCAGCAGCAGCACGTGCTCCCCAATGAGGAACTGGTGGAGCAGCTCGAAATCAGACTCAAATTCCTTGATTTCCAGCTTCATCTTTTCCTGCAGAGGGAGGAAAAGCATTATGGGAATTGCTGCAGGAGGGGGAGGTGAGAGATCAGCTCGTTTTTGGGGTGCTGTGCTATGCTTCCGTCAGTTTTATCACACACCATAAGCTCGTGCATCTCCTGAGTGCACCACAGCCAGAACTGAGCAAAGGTTCAGAGATGTTCAGCATCCTCAACCCAAATGAGGGATACCAGTTCCCAAACCACCAATTCCCACTCAACACTGAGGCACACAAAGCTCTCATTAAGCTCTAATTCAACTGGGAAACCGTTTCCAAGCCCTCACAGCCCAATAATTGCAGAAAAGGGAATACGATGCCTCCGTGAGAGCTCAGAGCAGCAGCAAAGCTTCTCTCCCTGCTCAGCCACCAAGGCACACTCGCAGTGGTGGTGATGGTTGGAACTGATTATCTCTGTGGTCTTTTCTAACCCTGATGATTCTTCCGTATGATTCTATGAAGCTTCAGCTCTTACCCTCAGCTCTGTGATCTTCTCCTGCTCATTCGACTTCTGCTTCAGCACCGCATCCAGCTTCTTCTTCAGTGGCTCCAAGTGGCTCTGGAGTTTGTACTGTGGGAAGGAACCACAACTCAGCAAACCTTGTCTGAGGCAACCCCCCTCTGTCCTCTCCTCTTTTTGTCCCTAATTTGGTGGCAGAGCTGAAAACGGAACCTCAGAGCCCACTTTCACACCACTTCCCTTTTGCTTTCTCTGAGGAACTGTGCTGGGAAGGTGTTTTTAAGCAGAAAATGGGTACCCAGACCCTTCTACCTCCTCACATCAGCGTGTGGTTTCCCAGCCTCCCACGCCTCCAACCCAACCAGCCCAGCAAGACATACCCAGCTTGATCCCAACCTCACTTTCCCTTTAAGCCTCCACTCTCCCACCACAACTCTTCCCTCAAACCCCACCTTCTCCACTACAGCCCTTCCCCAAACCCCACCTCACCCACTATCCCACCGTGACCCTTCCCCAAACTCCACCTTATAATCCTGCACCACCTCCTCCAGGGGCACAACGCTGTGATGCTTGTGGCTCCGCGACTCCCTGCACACCACGCAGATCGCCTGCTCATCCACCTCGCAGAACAGCTTCAGGGGCTCCTGGTGCTTCTCGCACAGATTTGGACACCCCCGACCTCCCGTTGCCACCAGGATCCCCGGGTTCCCCCCAGGACCCCCCGAGGCTGAGGGGCCGGCGGGCGGCGCGAGGCGCTGCGGATGCGGGTGGAGCTGCCGGATGATCTGCACCATGTTGGCCAGCTGGAGGTTGGGTCTGAAATTCCTCTGGAAGAAGGTTTTGCGGCACTGGGGGCAGGTGAAGGTCTGCAGGCGGCGGGGGCGGGCAGGCAGGACGGGGGGCGGAGGGCTCTGCGCTTCGTCCTCCTCCTCCTCTTCTTCCTCCACATCCTCCTCCATCACATCCTCATCATAATCATCGTCCCCAAAGTAGAGCTCTCCCTGCACCCCTCCGTCCCACAGCTCCTCCTCCACGGGGTCTGAGGATCACGGAATCATCAAGGTTGGAAAAGACATCAGGGATCATTGAGTCCAACCCCCACCATCCCCACCGGGCCTCAATGTCTTTCTTGTAGCGAGTGGGGACCCAGAACTGGGAACAGGACTGAGGGTCACCCTCACCAGTGCCAGTACAGAGGGACAATCACCTCCTGCTCCCATTAGCTGCTCTGTTTCTGATAGAAGCCAGATGCCATGGGCCTTCTTGGCCTCTTGCTGGCTCACATTCACCCCCAAATCCTTTTCCCTCACACAGCCTTCAGCCACTCTGCCCCAGGTGGAGCTGCATGGGGTTGCTGTGACCTCAGTGCAGAACTTGGCACTTGGTCCTGTTGAACTCCACCCCATTGCCCTCAGCCCATCAGGCCCAGTCCAGACCCCATTGTAGAGCCCTCCTACCCTCAGGCAGATCAACACATCCCTCCAGCTTGGCATCATCTGCAAACTGACAGAGGGTGCACCCAATTCCCTCACCCATCCATAAAGACATTCAACAGGACAGGCCCAAACTGACCCCCAGCACCGACCCCCAAGTACCTTCCCACAGCTCTCCATCCTCCTCCTCCTCGCTCCACATGTCGTCCTCCTCCTCCTCCTCGCCACCGCCATCCTCCTCCTCCTCCTCCTGCTCCACGTCCAGCTCTTCCTCCCCCAGCTCATCTTCCTCCTCCTCCTCCAGCTCCTCCTCCTCTTCCTCCAGCGCCGCGGCCCCGCCGGTCTCCTCCAGCTCGGCCTCTCCTCCGCCCCACAGCTGCGCGATGCACACCCGGCAGAAGTTGTGCCCGCAGCCGATCGACACCGGCTCCACGAAGTAGTCCAGGCAGATGGCGCAAATCGCCTCCTCCTGCAGCGTCTCCACCGGGTTCAGCCGCCCCGACGACGCCCCATCGTCGCCCACCGCCTCCATGGGGAGGCCCCGAGGCCCTCTTCCTCCTGCCCCGAAGCCTTTCTCCTGCCCCACAGCGAAGCGCTGGGGCCCGCCTCGAGGCCCCGCACCCCCCGTAAGCTCTGCTCCCTCCTCGGGCCTCAGCGCTCCCCTCAGCGCTCTCCCCGGGGGCCGCTCTACCTCCCTCCCTCCCACCGCCGCCGTCGTTCCTCTATGGTGCGAACTCCGCCAACCAACGGCAGCACTTCCGCTTTCCGTCCCCTTTGCCGCAAGCCACGCCCCCTTTCCAGTACCACCTGACAGGAACTTCCGTCCTATTTAACGCAAGCCACGCCCCCTCGCGGATCACTTGACCGGAAGCGGCTGTCCTGTCGCTAGGCAACGAGGTGGGCGCTCTAGGGGGGCGTGACTTCCGGCTGGTCTGTCTCCGGGTAGCTCAGTCCGTAGAGCGCGCGGCTCTCATTCGGACAGTGCCGGTTCGAGCCCCACATCGGGAGCATCAATTTTACTTTTTTGCCTTCATTTTGTCACCCGCCGCGCTCTGTCCTCAGCGGAACCGGCGCGGGAGCGGCCCCCACTCCTCCGTGTTCAAATCCCGCACCGGACCCCAGAATCCTCCCCTTCATGGCTCCATGGGGCTGGACGGCCGTCAGCGCGTTTCTGTAGTGTAGTGGTTATCACGTTCGCCTCACACGCGAAAGGTCCCCGGTTCGAAACCGGGCAGAAACACGGCTTTCACTTTTGCGCTTCTTCCATTTTTTCCCCTTTAAGTTTCCCACTTTTAAACGTTCTGTTTTGCCCATTTTTTCCTGCTTTTCCCCTTTTTCCCCCAGCCCTGCTGCACTGCCGGGCAGTTCCCTCTGTTCCCATAGGGATGCATTCTTTTTCCCAATGCAGCTCTTCCCCATGGATTGGCGATTTCCCAGAACCCGTAATTACCAAGATAATTAACAAAATAATTAGGCAGAATAATTAGTACCTCCCTCTATAACCACCACGAAGTAGTGCCTACAAAATCGTTTTTATATCAGCCCGGCTAGCTCAGTCGGTAGAGCATGAGACTCTTAATCTCAGGGTCGTGGGTTCGAGCCCCACGTTGGGCGCTTCAATTATTGCTCCTTTTTTGCTCATATTTCCCAATTCCAAACCCACATAATTCCCCCAGACGACACCAAAACCCACCTGGCTCCGTGTGATGGTATTAAAACCACCTTCAGTTTAGTTAAGCAGAGTTATATCCAACACAGCAGCGTGCAGAGCACATTTATATCTCATTTCATTTCCGTATTTCAACATATTTCTGTATTTATGCCAATATAAGTCTATATTCCATCCCGACAAGGAGACCTCGATGAGTTTTCTTTGGAAATTCCTTACAATAATTGCATAGAGGGGAAAAATCGCCTTCCCTGCCCTCTTTGCTGCTTGAAGAGAGGACAAAATCTGAGTTTTCCTGCAGTTTCTGCCCAGTTTGGTGGTCTTATGTTGGAAAGCCACGAGCTGCTCCCGGTCCTACCAGCATCTCTTATGGGCTGAGATCTCCCAGCCCCGTTTGGCTCAGGCTCAGCCTTCGGGGCCGGATTTCCCCTATCAGCGAGGAGATAAGGAGGAGGAAAGGTCGCTTATTCCCTCTGTGGATCGGAGGTCAGCAGGAAGCCGATGGCCACGCAGAACCCCTTGGACAGCCTGCAGAGCGAAGCCTCCTGCTCCATCTGCTTGGGTTACTTCCAGGATCCCGTCTCCATCCCCTGCGGCCACAATTTCTGCCGGGAGTGCATCGCCCGCTGCTGGGAAGGGCTGGAGGGCGATTTCCCCTGTCCGCAGTGCAGGAAAACGGCGTTGCACAAAAATTTCCGCCCCAGCAGAGAGCTGGCAAACATCGCCAGCATCGCCCGGCAGCTGAGCTTGCATTCCTCGGGTTGGTGCAAGCAGCACCGCGAGGCTCTGAAGCTCTTCTGCAAAGAGGACCAGGAGCCCATCTGCGCGCAGTGCGATGCGTCCCAGGCGCACCGCTCCCACACTGTGCTCCCTGCCCACCAGGCGGCCCAGGAGTACAAGGTATGGTCCCCAAACTCGAGCCGTGAGCGCAGTGCATCCCTATGGGTGCACCCATGCGACCCTTCTCTTGGTGCTTCCCCCCCATCCTCCCTCTTTGCAATTCAGGACCACCACCGTCAGCCCTTTGCAGCCTTCCCACCCTCTCCTTCCTTTCATGCTTAGATCTTTGACCACAGCCTTACAAAAACCTCTCACTGAGAGCTCTTAAATACAGATATGCACCCAGGGCCGCTGTTTTGGGGTGTTTTTGAGGGAAATCTCACCATGAGCTTATCTTGCCCTTCCGCACCTCCCTGCACAGCTGTCAGTGCTGACTTTTTGTAGCTCTTTTGCAGCATTTTTCTCTACATTCTCTACATTCCCCCCTCTTTTTTCCCTCTTTTCTCTTCAAGCTGAATACTTCCAGCTTGCACAGAGCTCCAGAGCAGCACACCGTGCTCACGAAGCTTCCCTCTGCCCAGCTCTGCACCTTGCATAGGATTCCAGGCTTTAGCAAAGCCTTTCCCATCCGACAGAAGCAGTTTAAGTGGGAAAACAGCTTTTCCTCCTTTCTTCTTTTGGCACAGGAAGAAATCCAGGCTCGCCTCCAGGCTTCAAAGGAGGAGAGGGAAAAATACCTGGAAAGCAGAAAGGCTGGTGGAAGGACGGGCTTGTATTTGGTGGGTGCAGAAGGGGAGGTTTCTGCCNGGCCTCAGAGGTGGAAGCTGCCTGATTTTTTGCACCCTCCCCGGCCTAGGTGGCCCTAAATAAAGTGCCAGGCCCACAAGAAATGGTTGGCGAGGGAATGATGGGGCAGAGGGAGAGCTGGAGACCCCCAGAGGGGGAAGAAGAGCAAAAGGGGAAGGTGAACAAGCAGCAGAACATGGAAGGTTTGAGGTCCAGATGGAGGCTGGGAGGGAGGTGGGCAGAAGGTGGTGCCCCAAAACTGAAAAAGAAATGAGGCTCCTTGGTGCATCTGAGTGACTTTGAGAAAGCAACGTCCAGGAGGGCACGAGCAGCACTCGTGTCACAATGTACAGACCCCAGCATCCTCAGCTCGAGCTCTGCATCCAAAGAGAGCAAACAACGCAAAGCTCGACCACAGGCTTCAAACAAAAGGGGGAAGAGCACACTGGAAAGCTGCTGCGAGGACTGGGGAAGGCAGAGGGGAGCCCGTAGCACCAAGAGCTGAAGGGAAAACCTCCAGCAAGGAGATTGGATCCCTTCTCCAAACCAAACCAGCCTGGGATCGCGACCCCGGAGAAGAGTTGGGACGAGGACAGAGGCTGGGACAGGAGAGAGGAGGGAAGAGGCCTTGTGAGCAAGCAGGTGCGAGACAACAAGTGCAGCGTCGGACCCAAAGTGGGACCCAAAGGATGAGGCGGGGGGGGGGAGAAAAGGGGAAGATAAGAAGCTGGAGGGCCATCAGGTGCAGATTTTGATACGAGTGCCCTTAGCCAGGATTCGGAAGAAGGGGAAGATGCGCTCGTGGAAGGAAGCGTTGAAGGTGTGGATGTGGGTCATGCTCTCAGCGTTGTAGAAGCAAAGCTGACCCCGTTCATAGTCCAGGTAGACACCGAAGCGCCGGGGCCGCTCGCTGGGTGACAAAGCCATCTGCTCCGTGGCCGTCAGCGCTTGGTACTTCTTCCCATTGGTGCCCACACACCAGATCTCCCTTTTTTGATGAGGCCCCGTGGTTTTTTCTTTACGTCGAGCCGTCTCCCGTGCAGCCCCCACCGCCCAACCTTTCCTGCCCCCGACTTCTACCTCCCAGTAGTGACGGCCCGTGGTGAAGCCCTGGGAGCCCAGCACGCAGTAATCGGAGTCGAAGCGTTTGGGGTTGTCGGGGAGCTCCTGGCGCCGCTCCGCCAGCTTCACGCTGCGGCGGTCCAGGGAGAGGCTGAGGCGAGGGTGAGCCGTGTCGGGGTCCAGCATGATGTCAGCTGGAAGGAAGGGCAGAGAGAGGGGTTGGTTTGGGGTCACAAGGCACTTTTTTCCCCTTACACCTCAGCCCTAAATCCTCATCTGGTTGTGTATCTGCACCATGCTGAGTTAGAGGCGCCCATCCCTCCTTTAAAGTGAATCCAGATCCACATCACCCCCAGTTTTATGGGGGAGCTACAATAGGGGAAAACACAGGAAAAGGCAAAAGGGAAAAGCACAGGGAGAACAGAGGGATGCTGCTTTTCCTAAAGGATCATAGGAATGCAAACCATGGGAGCACAGAGCTGGAAGAGGAACCCCAAGAGAGCTGGGGAAATACCATCCCAAGTGGAAGGGACCCCATGGGAAGGATCTGTGGGAGGAAGAGGACCTTCTCACCCTGTGGGACTTTGCTGAAGGCTTTCTCCATCTTCCTCATCACCACGTCCTGCAGGAAATAGTTGCGGTATTTCTTCCCCACGTCCACCAGCACCATCTCGGGCTCCTGGAATTTGATGTTCTCACATCTGTTTTTGGGAGGGGAGGAGGAAAGCAGAGAATTTCAGCAGCAGAAAGGAAGTGAGGAGGCCTGCATGCAGCCTGTGTGTGCTCTGGAAAAACCAGAGCAGGGCACGGATCGGCCAAACTGGTTGCACTGGTGCAGCCAGCCACCCCCACCCAGCAGACAGAGCTGGGACAGAGCCACGTGCATCCAGCATGGCTGAGAACTCCCAGCACTGCCCATCTGTCTGCCAAGATGGGGAGAATCATTCTCCAGGCTTACAGCTTTCACCATGGCACGAGGTCTGCATGGGCACACCCACGCTTCCAAAAATCAGGGCCAAGATCTCCTCCCCACCCTTCTCCTCTCCCAGACGGCCCCAGTTGTTCCCCAGATCCCATTTAAACCCCATCAGCCGTAAGTTTCCATCACCCAGTAGTTAGGACACAGCTTTTCCCTGCGTTACCAGGCCCCAGCTGTGCCCATCACACAGGATTTAAAACAAAGGCTCAAACGCTTTTTTGACATTAAAAAAAGAAAAGTTATTTACAGTGAAAAGATGCAAACAAAGTCACTGACCTGATAAAAGTGCCTTTGATGTCCTGTGGGAAGGAGGCAGCAAGGTGGGAAAGAGAAGGAAAGGATTAGGGAGGACTGATGCCAATCCCACCGTTGCTCCCAATAAATCCTCTTATCAGACACAACTCAGCACTGAGCCTGGAAGATTCCCTTCCCCACAGGGAACAAAGCACTAAAGACACAGCCCACACATTGCTGGAGGCCTTCCTTGCTAAAACCGACCCTCAATCTCTCAGGGCATCCCCTCCTCTTGCCATTTTCCCCTCAAAAACCCCCACAAGGAGGGGTGGGGAAGCACCCAGCCCCCCAGCTAAAGGCGCTCTCTCATGACACAGAAGCTTTCTGGAGTGCTATGCCACCATCGTGCTATCACCTTGCCATAAAGACAAGGAAAGGGATGGAAGAAGACCTTGAGCAGCTGCAGCCCATCCTGTTTGCTCTTATCTTCTGCCTCTGAGATAAGGCGGCTGAGGGCTGCACTCTGCTCCTCCAGCTGGCTGATGTTGCTGCTCTGCCGGGCCAGCAAGCTCTCGTAGCGCTCCTCCAGCTGGTGCAGCAGCAGCACGTGCTCCCCAATGAGGAACTGGTGGAGCAGCTCGAAATCAGACTCAAATTCCTTGATTTCCAGCTTCATCTTTTCCTGCAGAGGGAGGAAAAGCATTATGGGAATTGCTGCAGGAGGGGGAAGTGAGAGATCAGCTCGTTTTTGGGGTGCTGTGCTATGCTTCCGTCAGTTTTATCACACACCATAAGCTCGTGCATCTCCTGAGTGCACCACAGCCAGAACTGAGCAAAGGTTAAGAGATGTTCAGCATCCTCAACCCAAATGAGGGATACCAGTTCCCAAACCACCAATTCCCACTCAACACTGAGGCACACAAAGCTCTCATTAAGCTCTAATTCAACTGGGAAACCGTTTCCAAGCCCTCACAGCACAATAATTGCAGAAAAGGGAATACGATGCCTCCGTGAGAGCTCAGAGCAGCAGCAAAGCTTCTCTCCCTGCTCAGCCACCAAGGCACACTCGCAGTGGTGGTGATGGTTGGAACTGATTATCTCTGTGGTCTTTTCTAACCCTGATGATTCTTCTGTATGATTCTATGAAGCACAGAAACCTTCAGTTCTTACCCTCAGCTCTGTGATCTTCTCCTGCTCATTCGACTTCTGCTTCAGCACCGCATCCAGCTTCTTCTTCAGTGGCTCCAAGTGGCTCTGGAGTTTGTACTGTGGGAAGGAACCACAACTCAGCAAACCTTGTCTGAGGCAACCCCCCTCTGTCCTCTCCTCTTTTTGTCCCTAATTTGGTGGCAGAGCTGAAAACGGAACCTCAGAGCCCACTTTCACACCACTTCCCTTTTGCTTTCTCTGAGGAACTGTGCTGGGAAGGTGTTTTTAAGCAGAAAATGGGTACCCAGACCCTTCTACCTCCTCACATCAGCGTGTGGTTTCCCAGCCTCCCACGCCTCCAACCCAACCAGCCCAGCAAGACATACCCAGCTTGATCCCAACCTCACTTTCCCTTTAAGCCTCCACTCTCCCACCACAACTCTTCCCTCAAACCCCACCTTCTCCACTACAGCCCTTCCCCAAACCCCACCTCACCCACTATCCCACCGTGACCCTTCCCCAAACTCCACCTTATAATCCTGCACCACCTCCTCCAGGGGCACAACGCTGTGATGCTTGTGGCTCCGCGACTCCCTGCACACCACGCAGATCGCCTGCTCATCCACCTCGCAGAACAGCTTCAGGGGCTCCTGGTGCTTCTCGCACAGATTTGGACACCCCCGACCTCCCGTTGCCACCAGGATCCCCGGGTTCCCCCCAGGACCCCCCGAGGCTGAGGGGCCGGCGGGCGGCGCAAGGCGCTGCGGATGCGGGTGGAGCTGCCGGATGATCTGCACCATGTTGGCCAGCTGGAGGTTGGGTCTGAAATTCCTCTGGAAGAAGGTTTTGCGGCACTGGGGGCAGGTGAAGGTCTGCAGGCGGCGGGGGCGGGCAGGCAGGACGGGGGGCGGAGGGCTCTGCGCTTCGTCCTCCTCCTCCTCTTCTTCCTCCACATCCTCCTCCATCACATCCTCATCATAATCATCGTCCCCAAAGTAGAGCTCTCCCTGCACCCCTCCGTCCCACAGCTCCTCCTCCACGGGGTCTGAGGATCACGGAATCATCAAGGTTGGAAAAGACATCAGGGATCATTGAGTCCAACCCCCACCATCCCCACCGGGCCTCAATGTCTTTCTTGTAGCGAGTGGGGACCCAGAACTGGGAACAGGACTGAGGGTCACCCTCACCAGTGCCAGTACAGAGGGACAATCACCTCCTGCTCCCATTAGCTGCTCTGTTTCTGATAGAAGCCAGATGCCATGGGCCTTCTTGGCCTCTTGCTGGCTCACATTCACCCCCAAATCCTTTTCCCTCACACAGCCTTCAGCCACTCTGCCCCAGGTGGAGCTGCATGGGGTTGCTGTGACCTCAGTGCAGAACTTGGCACTTGGTCCTGTTGAACTCCACCCCATTGCCCTCAGCCCATCAGGCCCAGTCCAGACCCCATTGTAGAGCCCTCCTACCCTCAGGCAGATCAACACATCCCTCCAGCTTGGCATCATCTGCAAACTGACAGAGGGTGCACCCAATTCCCTCACCCATCCATAAAGACATTCAACAGGACAGGCCCAAACTGACCCCCAGCACCGACCCCCAAGTACCTTCCCACAGCTCTCCATCCTCCTCCTCCTCGCTCCACATGTCGTCCTCCTCCTCCTCCTCGCCACCGCCATCCTCCTCCTCCTCCTCCTGCTCCACGTCCAGCTCTTCCTCCCCCAGCTCATCTTCCTCCTCCTCCTCCAGCTCCTCCTCCTCTTCCTCCAGCGCCGCGGCCCCGCCGGTCTCCTCCAGCTCGGCCTCTCCTCCGCCCCACAGCTGCGCGATGCACACCCGGCAGAAGTTGTGCCCGCAGCCGATCGACACCGGCTCCACGAAGTAGTCCAGGCAGATGGCGCAAATCGCCTCCTCCTGCAGCGTCTCCACCGGGTTCAGCCGCCCCGACGACGCCCCATCGTCGCCCACCGCCTCCATGGGGAGGCCCCGAGGCCCTCTTCCTCCTGCCCCGAAGCCTTTCTCCTGCCCCACAGCGAAGCGCTGGGGCCCGCCTCGAGGCCCCGCACCCCCCGTAAGCTCTGCTCCCTCCTCGGGCCTCAGCGCTCCCCTCAGCGCTCTCCCCGGGGGCCGCTCTACCTCCCTCCCTCCCACCGCCGCCGTCGTTCCTCTATGGTGCGAACTCCGCCAACCAACGGCAGCACTTCCGCTTTCCGTCCCCTTTGCCGCAAGCCACGCCCCCTTTCCAGTACCACCTGACAGGAACTTCCGTCCTATTTAACGCAAGCCACGCCCCCTTCGCGGATCACTTGACCGGAAGCGGCTGTCCTGTCGCTAGGCAACGAGGTGGGCGCTCTAGGGGGGCGTGACTTCCGGCTGGTCTGTCTCCGGGTAGCTCAGTCCGTAGAGCGCGCGGCTCTCATTCGGACAGTGCCGGTTCGAGCCCCACATCGGGAGCATCAGTTTTACTTTTTTTCCTTCATTTTGTCACCCGCCGCGCTCTGTCCTCAGCGGAACCGGCGCGGGAGCGGCCCCCACTCCTCCGTGTTCAAATCCCGCACCGGACCCAAGAATCCTCCCCTTCATGGCTCCATGGGGCTGGATGGCCGTCAGCGCGTTTCTGTAGTGTAGTGGTTATCACGTTCGCCTCACACGCGAAAGGTCCCCGGTTCGAAACCGGGCAGAAACACGGCTTTCACTTTTGCGCTTCTTCCATTTTTTCCCCTTTAAGTTTCCCACTTTTAAACGTTCTGTTTTGCCCATTTTTTCCTGCTTTTCCCCTTTTTCCCCCAGCCCTGCTGCACTGCCGGGCAGTTCCCTCTGTTCCCATAGGGATGCATTCTTTTTCCCAATGCAGCTCTTCCCCATGGATTGGCGATTTCCCAGAACCCGTAATTACCAAGATAATTAACAAAATAATTAGGCAGAATAATTAGTACCTCCCTCTATAACCACCACGAAGTAGTGCCTACAAAATCGTTTTTATATCAGCCCGGCTAGCTCAGTCGGTAGAGCATGAGACTCTTAATCTCAGGGTCGTGGGTTCGAGCCCCACGTTGGGCGCTTCAGTTATTGCTCCTTTTTTGCTCATATTTCCCAATTCCAAACCCACATAATTCCCCCAGACGACACCAAAACCCACCTGGCTCCGTGTGATGGTATTAAAACCACCTTCAGTTTAGTTAAGCAGAGTTATATCCAACACAGCAGCGTGCAGAGCACATTTATATCTCATTTCATTTCCGTATTTCAACATATTTCTGTATTTATGCCAATATACGTCTATATTCCATCCCGACAAGGAGACCTCGATGAGTTTTCTTTGGAAATTCCTTACAATAATTGCATAGAGGGGAAAAATCGCCTTCCCTGCCCTCTTTGCTGCTTGAGGAGAGGACAAAATCTGAGTTTTCCTGCAGTTTCTGCCCAGTTTGGTGGTCTTATGTTGGAAAGCCACGAGCTGCTCCCGGTCCTACCAGCATCTCTTATGGGCTGAGATCTCCCAGCCCCGTTTGGCTCAGGCTCAGCCTTCGGGGCCGGATTTCCCCTATCAGCGAGGAGATAAGGAGGAGGAAAGGTCGCTTATTCCCTCTGTGGATCGGAGGTCAGCAGGAAGCCGATGGCCACGCAGAACCCCTTGGACAGCCTGCAGAGCGAAGCCTCCTGCTCCATCTGCTTGGGTTACTTCCAGGATCCCGTCTCCATCCCCTGCGGCCACAATTTCTGCCGGGAGTGCATCGCCCGCTGCTGGGAAGGGCTGGAGGGCGATTTCCCCTGTCCGCAGTGCAGGAAAACGGCGTTGCACAAAAATTTCCGCCCCAGCAGAGAGCTGGCAAACATCGCCAGCATCGCCCGGCAGCTGAGCTTGCATTCCTCGGGTTGGTGCAAGCAGCACCGCGAGGCTCTGAAGCTCTTCTGCAAAGAGGACCAGGAGCCCATCTGCGCGCAGTGCGATGCGTCCCAGGCGCACCGCTCCCACACTGTGCTCCCTGCCCACCAGGCGGCCCAGGAGTACAAGGTATGGTCCCCAAACTCGAGCCGTGAGCGCAGTGCATCCCTATGGGTGCACCCATGCGACCCTTCTCTTGGTGCTTCCCCCCCATCCTCCCTCTTTGCACTTCAGGACCACCACCGTCAGCCCTTTGCAGCCTTCCCACCCTCTCCTTCCTTTCATGCTTCGTTCTTTGACCACAGCCTTACAAAAACCTCTCACTGAGAGCTCTTAAATACAGATATGCACCCAGGGCCGCTGTTTTGGGGTGTTTTTGAGGGAAATCTCACCATGTGCTTATCTTGCCCTTCCGCACCTCCCTGCACAGCTGTCAGTGCTGACTTTTTGTAGCTCTTTTGCAGCATTTTTCTCTACATTCTCTACATTCCCCCCTCTTTTTTCCCTCTTTTCTCTTCAAGCTGAATACTTCCAGCTTGCACAGAGCTCCAGAGCAGCACACCGTGCTCACGAAGCTTCCCTCTGCCCAGCTCTGCACCTTGCATAGGATTCCAGGCTTTAGCAAAGCCTTTCCCATCCGACAGAAGCAGTTTAAGTGGGAAAACAGCTTTTCCTCCTTTCTTCTTTTGGCACAGGAAGAAATCCAGGCTCGCCTCCAGGCTTCAAAGGAGGAGAGGGAAAAATACCTGGAAAGCAGAAAGGCTGGTGGAAGGACGGGCTTGTATTTGGTGGGTGCAGAAGGGGAGGTTTCTGCC
>JACDJE010000702.1:33737-63737 GCA_016647715.1 Pavo muticus
CCCCACTCCCGACGGCTTGATCCTAAAAGGAAGCTGACAAAACTGCGAGGTGACATCGCTCAGCATCTCCCCGGGACAAGAAACAGAGACAAAGGACAAACCCAGAGCTCCCAGCACACCCCGCCAAGGGTGCCACCAGGAGCAGACCTGCAAGCTCAGCTCATCCGTCCTGCAGCTCTACCCTGGACTGGAAGGAACAGGAAGGGAAAACCCCAACCCCATCAAAGGGCTGAAAACAACAGGTTCTGTGGGTTCACCGGGGAAGAAAATCGGAGGGATATCAGGTTTTCTGAAGGAGGAGAGAGAAGGTCTCTGAGGAAGAAGAGCACCCTGGAGTGCCCGAACCTGGAGGATCTGGTAGGTGTCAGCTGCCGGGCAGCCATGTGTCATCAATAGGCTCATTTCTCTCCATCCTTTTTGCCTCCTGTGCTTTTAGGACCCTCAGCTTTCTGCCCCGAATTCACGCCCATCTGTTTATGACTTTCTGAGTTTGATTTCTTCCCCTCCTCCACCACCAAATTCAACAAAGTTCAGTAAGGATTCCAGCTCACCATTGAGCTCCTCCAGTGGGAGATGCCCACCCATGAGTTCCCCGTGGTATTTCCAGTCCCACTGCTCTTTATTCTCACTTTTTGCATCAGAAGGAAAGCTGAGCCCAGCTCAGATTCCAGGCAGGAAAACACGGAGCTCTTCTTGCTCTGGCAGCTGGAAGACCTGAAAAATGAGATTGAGAAGAGGCAGAAAAGCACCGCCAAACTCTCGGAGGAGATTTCCCCGCTGGATACGAAAGCACAGGGAGAGAAGAGCCAGCAGCTGGTGAGTGAATTCCTCCAGGGAAGCTCTTTTCAAGGGGAAAAATCCTTTAGGGACGTCCTCCCCACCCTGACCAATTGGCTGGTGGCTTAATTAGGTGTTTTCTTCCTGTTTTACACCATTCCATCAGCCTGAAACCCCCACCACAATGAGGAGATGGAGGTTTGCAGCCTTCTTTCCCCCACCATTTTCTCCTCCCAGTATTTTCACCTTACTGCAGAAGGTCTTCATGGGGTCCATTTTAAAAGGGGAAATCCACTGGGAGAGAAACAGTGGGGTGGATCTGCAGGATTCATTGCTGTGCATGGATGCTCCTGAGTTGGTTCACCTTCCTCGTGGAGGAAGACCCAAGAGGTCCATCTCTGGTCAAACAATTCATTATTTCTATGATTTAAAGACAAAATGGACCACATGCTGGAAGACCCCAGAGGTCCCCACTCAAACAGTTCAATTTTCTATGTTTTAAAGACAAAATGGGTCGTGCACTGGCCTGAGTTTCCTCTCCTCTTCCTCTCTTCTGTCCCCAGGACATGAAAAGCCCCATCACCAGGTATGTGGCCCTTCTGGAAAGCTGTTCCATGAGCTCTGCATCAAGCAGTGACCATAGAGAAGAAAGCTCATCAATGAGTGCTCCTCTGCTCCAGGGGAATTGCGAGATCTGATGGGTACTTTGGGGATGGCTGCTGTGTGCTGCTGTCTGCTTTTATCTCCTTGGTGATTTGGGGGATGTAATGATCAGAGGGGCTTTAATCGAACCTCCACGTGGCAAAGGCTCGTTTTAATTCCCTGCAACATCTCCAAGCTTTTCTCTAACCTATTCAGCCCAAGCAGGTCTCCAACAAAAAGTAATTAATTAGGCAATTAGTTCCAGAAGGAAAGTTCAGCCTTTGTCCTGGTGAGGTTTAGGTTGCCAAGGGGCGAAGCATCGCCGTCCCCTCGTCTGTCATGACATCGGGTTTCCTGGAACGATGCCACGCTCTGTGATAAAATCACCCTGAAAATGCATTTATTATGAATTGATTTTCCCCCCAGGTGTGGAAAAGTGACCTTCCAGCTGCCGGCGGGTGCCTCTCTGGGGCCAGAGGAGAGGATCTGCCATTTCTCATGGAGGAACGGCGCTCTGAAGGAAACCCTGAAGAAGCTTCAAGGTACCCAGAAGGGTTTCAGGTGGGAAATGGTGATATTTTGGTGAAAACCAGCAGCCCATCTGCTCGTTCTGGACACAACAGAATAATGCAGAGAGATGGAGGAGCAGTGGGTTATTCCCAGTCAGGAGGAATGAGTAGCTGAGACCCAAAGGACTCCATACCTCGTTTGCCACTCTCTTAATTACACGTTTTGCTGTAATTCCTGAGAAGTGCTCGTGGTGAAGGACGGGCTGCTCTCTGGCTCTGCTCCCCTCCAGCTTCTCCTTTCCTAAAGGTGCTTTTTGCTGAGCACGAGAACCCAAAGCCGCATTACCAGTTAGATGGAGGCGTGCCTGGGCCCATAGGCTGTACCTAANTGTCCCCTTTGAATGAGGCTGATGGGAAAATGAAGATCAGAGCCCTCTTATCAGCATCAAAAAATGCCACCTGACCCCTCTCGTAGTCCAGGGTGACTCGAACCCTTCTGGGAACCTGGATTTGGGACAACGTCATGCGCTCAAAGGAGGACAGAGCCCAAAACTTTCCCTCACAGAAACCCATGGACCAGAGCTCAGACTCAGGGCTCGCACCGCTCTCTTCCCTCCTCTTTAGGGACTCCTTGGCCACCCCAACAGCCCAGGAGCCTTTGGGTGCCACCTCCACCTCCCAGCAGCATCTCCCCGAAGTGATGCCCTCATGGCCCAGCACGAAGGGATCGGTCCCAAATTCCTCATTGGCTGCATCCCGTTGGGCGTCTTCCCACCTCACGCTGCTCCCATCCGCTGACACGGCGAGCTGGGGGTGAGCTGTGGATGGATCCAGGGTCACACTCACTGCCAAAGGAAACCAGAGCATGTCCCATGAGCCCAGGGTTGCTGGGATGAGCAGAGAGGTCCAATGGAGTTCACCCCATCCCTTGGGAAGCTCTACTCTCTTTGGGATGCTCTTCCCTCTTTGGGACCCTCTTTGGGACCCCCTTCCCTCTTTGGGCAGAGGGTTCCCTGGCTCCTTCAGATGTTTTCCCCCTCTTTTTCATTGCTTTCTTTTCAGACAGAAGCATCTTCCCCAGATTTTCCCCCACATCACCGCCCATCCCATGCTGCACTCATCCTTCCTTTGGGTTTTTCAATCCCTCCCACTCCTGAAGATGGACTTACTCTTTCCAGGCAGCTCAAACATCAGGATTTCTACAAGAAAAGGGAGAAAAAAAGAAATAGCTGATATAACATCATAATCTCAGTGTGGATTACTTTGCCCAGAAATTCTTTTCTATTCAAAAAGCCCACAATGGTTCTGATTCCAACAAACACAGCTGATGCTCCCCACTCCAGCCCAAGCTCAATACCTTTGAAGTTCTTCAGAATCTCCTCTAACGCATTATTTCTCTCCCTGAAGTGGCTGAGATTCCTTTCCAGGTCTGGAAGAAGCAACGTGGGCTGCTGGAAGTTCTCCTTTCCCAACCTGGAGGAAGAGGAAAGAAGGAAGTTGCCCAAAGACCAACCATCATCCCCAGCCTGGAGCCATCTCCACTTCATGGCATCAGTTTCTCCTCTTCACCCCATTTGCTTCCGTTTAACAGGAAGCTCCATACCTGCTCAAGGTGCTCCTGATGTCCTGGAAAGGAGAAGGGAAAAGAAAGCCAATGAACAGATTTTGGTAGCGAAATCCCTACTGAAAACCCAACAGCTTTCTGCTGGCCATCACCCATGGCCATAAAACATGGTGATGTTAAAAAGTGGCATTCTCCACCTCCTCACCTGCAGAAATTTGCTTGCTGGCTGCTGGCACTTCTCCTCCATCTCCTGGATGATGGTATCCAGGTGGGAGATCTCCTTGGTCAGGATGGTGACGTTCTCCTCCTGTGTTTTCTCCACGTCCCTCTCCATGTTTTCCAGCTGAGCCAGCAGGTGATGCTCCTGCTCCTCCAGGAAGAGGCGCAGCCCTTCAAATACACCCAAAATCTTCTGCCGTTCGGTGCTGGTCTTCTCCTGCAAGGAGAAGGGCTCACAGGAGGAGCCAGCAAGTCCTGCACCCCCAGGAAGAGGCAGCGCCCCATTATCCCAAAGTATTCCACAGCAGGGATGCCCTGATGGATTGCAGTGCATCCCCAAGCCAATGATGCTCCATTGGTGTGAGCAAACCCACTGAGATTTTGCTTTGCATCCCCCAGTTGAGTCCCTTCCCAATGAGGTTTTGCTTTGCATTCCCCAATTGAGTCCATTCTCAATGAGGTTTTGCCTTCCATTCCTTGACTGAGTCCCTTCCAGGGCTCCAAGCTCCACCTGCTATTTTTTCCCCCCTATAATCCTTAAAAAAACCACAATCAACCAAAAGAAAAAACCCACACCAGGCTTCAANAACTTTTTTTCTTCCTCACGCCTTCAATCTTTGCTGCTTACCAAAAAATGGCCGTTTTCGAATGGTGACGCCAAATCTGAGCGGTTCGGAGAGGAATTTGGGTGGAAAAAGAGAGCTTTGGTGTATCCTACTGGAAATATTGGGTTATAGCAGCCTTGCATGGCGTTTCTGTAGTGTAGTGGTTATCACGTTCGCCTCACACGCGAAAGGTCCCCGGTTCGAAACCGGGCAGAAACACTCCGTTTTCTTTCGTTTAATTCTCTACACGCTTCTATCTTTTACATACCCTATTCCTCTAAGAATCCACGCTCCCTTTCCCCGTTCTGCCCCGTACTTTGCCTTATTCTACAAACCAATAATACTTTTTGCCATTCTTTTCCCATACTCTGACTTAAATCACCTTCATCTGAGCACCCATACCACTTTTTCCCATTTTCACCCGTATTTTTCGCTTAAACCGCTTTCTTCCAGGAATCCCTCACGTTTGCTGCCTCTCTTTCCTGCACTTTCGCTCTTATATCTGCCTCTTTTCCATACCCCAAATGGTATTTCCACTTCCCAAAACACCTCACCAACCCTCTCTCCCCCCTGCACCACATTCTGCATTCACTCATCCCAAACACAAGCCAAAAAAACCCAACAGAATGAATGCAGGAGACCTCACGCTCACACATTCCTGCTCCTGCATGGCTTTATTTGCTCCCAGGGCATGACCTGGACCAGCAGCCAAAACTCTCAGCCTCCCCATTCAATTAACGAGCACAGCTCGCTGCCGTTAAATTGGGCTTTCCCCTCTTTGCTGCTGACCTACATCCCCACAGAGCTTTTGTATGGGGCCGTGTTTCCATTCTACCACGAACAGACACAGAAAATGAGGATTTTTTTCCCTATTGAGCTGCTTCCAACCTCTCATGTTCACGTTTTTATCCCTTTTGTTGATATGGCATAGTCGTAAAGTGGCATTTGTGAACTGTTTGGGGTTTTTTGGGTCTGGAAATGGGGAATTCTATGCAAAATGAGACCTGTGCAATAACTGGAGGAAGAGCCCTTAGTAATGGTGGGGCTCTGTTCGTCTCCCAGTGATGAAAGATGCCCAAAAATCAGAGAAAAATCAATATTCTGGGATTCTCGTGGCTGCCAAGGATGAGAAAAGCTGTAATTACAATAATTAGAGAGGCTCATCCTTCCATAGAGGAGCAGAAATAGCAGCGCTCTGCCTCTTTACGCCTTCCTATCCCAGCTGAGAAGGGGAGGTTTGGGGCTATTTGAGGTGAACGCAGCGGATCCCTGCAGATAAAAATCCCATTCGTTTGGGGAGCAGCAAAATGAGGGGAAAAAAGGAATTTTGGGGGGGTAAATTGCAGAAATAGGAATCTATGCAACTCCCTGGTGGTCTAGTGGTTAGGATTCGGCGCTCTCAACGCCGCGGCCCGGGTTCGATTCCCGGTCAGGGAAAAGCTGGGTTAAATCTCTACGTGACATCCAAAATAATGTGCGTATTTTTACTTTTTAACCTCATTTTCCTCTCGAAGCATCCACGGATAAACCCCACGGCCCTTTGGTGCTGCCCGGAGCTCCCTCTGTGCGCTGTGCAGACTTTGCACTCCAAAGGGAGGAAAACAAACCCAATTTCTCAACCCGGAGCTCGTTCTGCTCCTTCCCGTCTCCTTCTGCAATGCACCGCCCTCCCCCACTCCCCCTGCATGGTGCACAACTGCAATTAGGATGCTCATTAGTGCTTCACCACTAATTGCATACATCAGCCCGGCTAGCTCAGTCGGTAGAGCATGAGACTCTTAATCTCAGGGTCGTGGGTTCGAGCCCCACGTTGGGCGTTAAGTTTTATTTCCCCACTCAATCCTGGGTGGAAAAAAAATGGGGCTACTTGGGAATATTGGGAGGAAAAAATATGTATATATAATGGGATTAAAAATACAAAAACGGGCTATTTTGTTCACAAAGAAGCATTGCATTTGCATTGCAGAGCGATTCCTGTTTGTCTCCTTCAGTGCTGCGTTGTGTATTGAGGTTTTAATGCTGCCTTTCTGCTGCGTAAGTCTTTCCAGCCTGGAACCCGATGATGAAAAGCAGCAAACCCAGCCCCGATTAACCAGGGAGGGGCTGCAGGGGGTACGAGCACGTTCCAGAAGATGCCCATTCTTCGATTTTCAGCACGAAGCTTAGAAATACAGATGCACAAAGATACCGTGCTCTGTATTTGCAGACACCATGTCCTATTTTCAACACCATACCCCATATTTTCAGATGCAGTACCCCGTATTTTTTGATACCAAGTCCCATATTTTCAGATCGAATGTCCCATTTTCAATACTATACCCCATATTTTCAGATACCACAAGCCATTTTCAAATATCATACCCCATATTTTCAGATATCATGCTCCATTTTCAGCTATCATTCCCCATTTTCAGATGCTATGCCCTATTTTCAGACGCCATACCCCATTTTCAGAGACATAATGCCATACACTGAGAACATCTCCCTTAATTTGGGCAAACATTTGGCTTCATGCTTGAGAAAACCTGGGCTTCAATGGGATTTGTGCAATCAGCCCAAGAACAGCCACAAAACCACTGCCTTCTTTTGACACAGGTGAAGCCAGAGGACTCTGAAACAGCCTGCCGGGTTTCTTGGAATCACGCCCTAATTAAACACACCATGCCCTAATTAAACATGGCATTACTTAAGGCCACAACCTCACAGCTTAAACCTGTAAGGATCCATGGATTTTTGAGCACTTTTTTTTTTTTTTTNTCTCAACAATTAGACAGATGCTCACCAAATACTCCCAGTTTCTCCTCATTTCAGCCTCTCGGAACCCCAAGAGTTTGTCTCTGTCTTCCTTCAGTGTTTGCAGATGGGATTGGATTTGTTCCTGGGGGAAGAAAATGCCATTGCAGGAGTTGGGAGATTGCAGAGAGCCCAAAACGTGTTTATATGGGAGGGGGTTTGCACTGTGGTCAGCACCAGGGCTTCCCTTTGAGCCTCTTGGTCCAGAAGCTCAGGACATGGGAATGGGTTAAACGGGGATAAATGCCACAAAGCTTTTGGATCCGACTCATTGAAAGCATCCTCTTCATCGCTGTGTGTTTAGTTTAGCAATCAGGGCTGCATCAGCGATGCACGGTGAGAACCGGATTGAGTTCTGCGATGGGGAGGGGGGTGAAGCCCTTTGGCCCTTTGGCTTGCAGAAACGTTGAGGTCAGACCCAGCGTGAGAAGTGAAGCAGCAGAAACACCAGAGTGTGCACCATCATACTGAAACAGCCTGCTTTGCTTTGGGGGCTGTGAGCACCCAGAGAGGGGACGGTGCTGCCGTCCCGCATTCACAGCCCTGGGCGTGGGGTGGGACGCATTGCAAAGTGCTACGAGGGGAACATCCCACCTTAACGGTGATGGTCAGATAGGAAAAACCAAAAAATATCACCCCAGCCAACAAATAGAGCCTTACCTTGTATTCCTGGACAGCATCCTGCACAGGAAGCATGGCGTGAGCCCGGTGCAGCCGCGACTCGCGGCAGATCACGCAGATGAAAGCTTCGTCATCTTTGCAATAAAGGCTCAGAGGTTCCCGGTGCTTTTTGCATCCTTCCTGCCCCGCAGCATCCCTGCGGGCTGCCTGCAGGCTCAGCCTCCTGGCGATCTCCAGCACCCTCGCCAGCTCCCGGTTGGGACATAAAATCCTCTCCGCTGCCGTCTCCTTGCATTGCGGGCAGCAGAACCCCCCCGTGCACCATTCCCAGCACCGAGCGATGCAGTCCCTGCAGAAATTGTGGCCACAATGGATGGAGACGGGATCTCGGAAGTATTCCAGGCAAATGGGGCAGGAGGCTTCGCTGGGGAGGTGGGGAGTGGGGTTGGGTGCAGCCATGGGGCCCCACGGAGCACTGAGAGTTTCATTTTCTTTGTGGCGAGGGAAAGGCGTTTCCCTTCCCACCAACCCCAAGGGTTTGGGGTGGGCAGAGCCAGGGCTGAGCTCGGGGTGGGGGAGAGGTGGTGGTGGCCCAGCTCCTAATGGTTGCACCCCCTATACGTGGTCCCTGTGCCCTAAACATCCACATGGGTGTCCTGGTCCCGATGGGTTGGCAGGGGGAAGAATCTGGTACCCAAAGCTTTGGTACCCAAAACATCCATGCCTTGAAGCAATTAAGCAGAAACCCATTGAAAGAACCGCCTTAATTAGTCATGTTCTTGCTCTTCTTGCGGGAGGGGGTTGAGAAAACGCCGCTGCCCCATAGCAGAGCCTCCTGCCCCCCCTTGAGCCCGCACTTCGTCACAACACCTTCTGCTGCTGCTCAGGGCTCGTTTGCAGGAGGACGCCATTCTTTTTAATGATGCCCCACCTCAGTTTACAGCAATAACGGATGGCTTTAAGGAATAATAATAATAATAATAATAATAATAATAATAATAATAATAAAGCACCAAGATTTCTGAACTGGGCTTGCTCAAGTCAGCTTAAGCCCTGAGCTTTAGGGCTGACAATAAATGGTTCCCTTCTCTATGGCTTATCACCATTTAACATCAGTTGGATGTGGCAATGGATGCTTCACCCACTCCTCAGCCTCTCCCTTTGGGAAGATATTCCCTCAACCACATTTTCTCTCAACCACATTTTCCTGCATGCAAAAACATGGGCTCAGATACCCCAATTTCCTCCACGCTGCTCCAAATCTGCACTGAATTCCCCCAAAATGCCCTTAGGAGGGCAATGGGATCACGAAGTGAGCCCATGGGGTGGGATCAGAAAGCCCACAGCCATGCATGGATGCCCCTCCAAGAGGCCCTAAACCCCTCAGAACTGAACAAAAAGAGACCCCCATGGCCGTGGGGTGGGTGTGGGGTGCAGGTGGGGCTGCTTGGGGCCATTCGTGCCCACTGGGGCGAAGCAAAGCGGCGTTGTTGGGTTTGGAGGACATCAACGTCCCTCTGGTTTCGTTCTGAGTGTTCTGCACCCAAAAGCTGCGACCCGCTGAGAAACCCCGCGCACAAATAGCAGCAGATGTGTTGTTCAGGGCTGCTCTCAGCAGATGCATCGCTTTGTCCCCGTGCAAGCATGCAGTGCTTGCTTTGCATGCAGGATGCAACCTTTGCATGTGCTGTAGGGCGGTGGGTTGTGGGATGGAGCAAATTAAGGGATTCTCATTCAGTGGGGTGAGGAATGCTGTTATCCCTCCAGGACAGTGTTGGCTTTTGGTATTTTTAAATCCATTTTCAGTATTTTTGAAGCCACTTTTGGGGTGAAATGGTGGATTCGGGGCTGGGCTCAATGGGGGCTTTGCAGAGCGAGCAGAGCAAAAGCTTTGGCAACAGGATGTGATTAAAGATAAGCTGTAATTGGCTGCTGCTCGGCCCCGGCTCAGCACTGAGCCGTGAAAAACAAAGTCAGAAATCTGATTAAAAGCAGAATTGAAAGCAGTGCTGTGAGGGTGAGTGCTGCAGGTCGGCACGCGCGGGGACGGGAGCAATGAGCGGAAAAGGAGTGAAGAAATAAGGGGAGGTTTCGGTGCTGGGAAGGGGGGCTGGTCAGGCTCTATTCCTAATCAATTAGTGCCTTAAAAGTGCCTTTATGAATGAGCAATGCAGGCAGCTTGCTGGGGGCTGAGCCCCATAGGGAAGAGTGGGGTTGGGGTCACCCATCTGCTTCCCTGGTGTTTGTTTTAGGGGGTGCCCAATAAAGGCTGCATATCTTAATGAGGCAGGAA
Organism: Pavo muticus; assembly: GCA_016647715.1. Classification (NCBI taxonomy): domain Eukaryota; kingdom Metazoa; phylum Chordata; class Aves; order Galliformes; family Phasianidae; genus Pavo; species Pavo muticus. The sequence goes on from JACDJE010000702.1 coordinate 43,761, forward strand.
GTAATTAAGGCTGTTTATCTTCCATGCAATGAAACTCCGTCCCTCCACGTGCAGGAAGGGGAACAGGGTGAAAATAGGGTTACCTCTCCATTTCTCTGGGTCTTAGAGGGTGTCCTGCAGAAGCTGCCGTGCTCTTAACGAGGCAGGAAGTAATTAAGGCGGTTTTGTTTTCATTGCTCCCTTTCACCTTCCCCCGAGCACCTGCAGGAAGGGGAACAGACTGAGTGGAAACGAAAGCTGCTCTGTCATTATTGCTATCACCGCTATGGATGAAGATAACCCAGCTGAGAGCTTCCAGGACGAGGCCTCCTGCTCCCTCTGCCTGGGGTTCTTCCAGGATCCCGTCTCCATCCACTGCGGGCACAACTTCTGCAGGGCTTGCATCACCCGCTGCTGGGAGGAAGAGGAGGAATCCTTCCCCTGCCCTCGCTGCAAGGCGACGGCCACGCAGCCAAACCTGCGACCCAACCGCGAGCTGGCCAAGATCATTGAGATCGCCAAAAGGCTGAGCCTGAGGGCCCCCAGTGCTGGGGAGAGGCTGTGCGAGAGGCACCGCGAGGTCCTGAAGCTGTTCTGCGAGGAGGACCAGGCTCCCATCTGCCTGGTGTGCAGGGAGTCCCACGCGCACCGCCAGCACGCCGCCGTCCCCATCGAGGAGGCGGCGGAGGAGCAGAAGGTATGGAGGGTCGTGGGGGGGTCTTGGGGGCTGCTTTGCTTGGAAAGCGTTGGGTTTCCATCCTTTTCCAATGCGTTTTGTGGGTTGGAAGATGGCCAGTCTCCACTTTGTTGGCTCTCTGTTCTCTTCCATCGTTGGTCATCCCAACATTGTCCCTATTGAGGAGATGGTGGAGAGCAAGGAATGGAGGGCACCGAGGAGGAGGGTGAAAGAAGGGTCTGATGTGTGGCTTTGCCCACCATAGCTGGGTTTTCATCCATTTTCAATGTGTTTTGTGGGTTGGAGGACGGCCAGCCTCCACTTTAGGGCTCTCCATTTTCTTCCATCGTTGATCATCCCGATGTTCTTCAAGATCTCATTCCCAGACCATCGTAGAGATCCTGAAATTCAGCCCAGAATATCACATAAGGGGCCGAAATGCACCAAAAAATGTTTCCTCTCCATCCAGGAGAAAATCCAGGCTCACGTGCAGATCCTGAAGGAAAAGAAGGAAAAACTGCAGGGGCTGAAAGAGGCTGAGGAAGGGAAAAGCCTGGAATTCCTCGTAAGTGTTTGTCCCTGCGTGGCCTAGTGCCATCCCTTCCCTTGAGTCATCCCTATATATCACACCCTGCTGGCCAAAGGTCTGCAGCGTTTTGGGTACAAAGATCACAGCCCCTGGGAAATGCCCTCTGCCAGCCTAGGAATAGCAAAAATAATGAGTGTTACTCATTGCTCTGCAATGGTCAATGGAATTTATGGCTGTGCTGCACCCAAAGTCTTCCCAATCAATCAGCTTTGTTGCAGTGTTTCTACGCCCGTGCATTGAATTTCCCTGCAGGAGAAGGTCCAGCAGGAGAGGCAGAAGGTGGTGATGGACATCAAGGAGCTGCAGCAGTTGGTGGAGCAGCAGGAGCGCCTCCTCTTGGGGCGGCTGGAAAAGCTGGACCAGGAAATCGTGAGGAGAAAAGAGGAGAACGTGGCCAAGCTCCTGGAGGAGATTTCCTCCATCAGTGAGCAGATCCGCGAGCTGGAGGAGAAATGCCAGCAGCCACCGTGTGAATTCCTGCAGGTTCCCATCACTATTAACTTCAAAATGTTTTTAATCCAAGCACAGTTGATTTACATCCCTATTTTAGATGGGCATGGGGTTCATCCATCCAACTGTATGGCTATATCCAAAAAGACTGCATCCCTTCACACACAGTGTGGTCATCCAAGCCTCTGAGTCTACCTGCAGGGAATCCTGGTTTGGAATATTGAAATATGCCACAGCACTAAGAAACACGTGCAGATGTGGGTGTAGATGTGGTGCTTGGGGTCATGGTTCGGTGGGAATGGGGGTGATGGGTTGGGGTTGGAGTCGATGACCTTGGAAGTCTCCAAATCAGTGATACTACGAGTGGGGTGGGTTGACTTGATGACCTCAGTGGTCTTTCCCAACCTTAACGACTCTATGATTAGCACTAATAACACTCATACTGAAGGAGAAGGGTCATGAAAGTTGGCTGGTGTTGGGCTGACTTTGCTCTCACCCTGATGCTCTCCTCCCTTCTTCCCCTTGCAGGACAGCAGGGACATCTTGAGCAGGTTTGTGGTTCCTTCCATGTGTCTCTATGAGTGCGGTTTGTTCCTATAGCGGTGGTGCTCAGCGATGAAATCCCACTCCCATATTACCCCCTTAATAACCTGTAGGATAAAAGTAGGGCACTGCAAAAGGTGCCCTGGGCCATCCGAAATTACAACCCTACTAAAATATCCAACTAAATTAACCTGATAATTAAACACCCAGGAGTGCATCCAGCCAGGAGGGGAAATGGATTGGAATTTCCACCCCCATAGCAGCCCCCGATGTGAACGGAGGTGGGTTAAGGAGGTGGGTTATTGGAAAAACCCAAACCAGCAAGGAAATAGGAAACGTCGTGTGTCCTTCCAGGCTGGAGAATGAGAAATCCCAGAAGGCCCCAGAGATTTTGCCAGGAGCAGAAGAAAACCCCACCAGCCCTCCTCAGAAAAACACCTCCCTCAAGGAGACGCTGATGCAGTTTCGAGGTAGGGAGGAGAAGGGTTGAGGCTGCAATAGATTGGGTCTGTTTGCCCTATTTTGACAGAATGTGTATATTTCCTTTTAGTAAACAAATGAGATATTTGGTGAACTGGATTTTCAAGCATGTTTTCGTGGGTGGTACGAACTCGAGTGAGATCCTCTTTGGTGCGGGAGAAATTTGGGTTAATTCTACATGTCTGTAGGCAACAAAATGCATCAAAGGATCGAAAAAAAAAAGGATTTTAAGGAACAGTGGGGAATGAAATACAGATCAGATGACCCCCAGGGGTCCCTTCCAACCTCATGCACTCTGTGACTGCAATACTTCTCCTCTTCCTAAATTCCTGTAGGAATAAAACCATTCCTGCATCACTCCAGCGCTCAAAATTGGGAACTGGAAAGTCCTGGGGTGGGGAAAATGGGGAAACGGTGGCTCTGAGGTCAACAGAAAGCAGGGAAATCACAGCCCTTTGGGATCAGGACATGCTTCCAACACTCATCTCTTACACCCTCAGAAAGTCTGACGCTGGATCCCGACACGGCGCATCCCCGGCTGGTCCTGTCCGAGGACCACAGATGTGTGCGATGGGAAGAGGCCCGGCACCCCGTCCCAGACAACCCCAAACGCTTCGATTCATCCCGCTGCATCCTGGGCTGCCAAGGGTTCAACGCGGGGCGGCACTACTGGGAGGTGGAGGTGGGCGATGGGGAGGCGTGGGCTGTTGGCGTGGCCAGGGAGTCGGTGGAGAGGAAAGGAAGGATCAGCGTCAAACCCGAGGTGGGGATTTGGGCAGTGGGGCAATGTGGGGCGCAGTATCAGGCTCTCACTTCGCCCACCAGCCCCATCACGCTGCTCTCAGCCCCCAAAGTGATTGGGATTTACCTGGATTACGAGGCCGGGCGAGTGGCGTTTTTCGATGCCAACAATGAGGTGCCCATTTTTGCCTACCCTCCCACATCTTTTGGGGGGGAGAGGGTCCTTCCACTGATCTGCCTGGGGAGGGGCTGCCGCTTCACGCTGTCCCCGTGAGACCCCATGGGGCAGCAGCACCTCGAGCATCGCTCACTCAAGTGTGGGGAAACCAAAGGTTCTCATCACCCCAAACCTGGGGAAACCAAAGGGTCTCATCACCCCAGATCTGGGGAGATCTCATGGTCTCATCACCCCAAGTCTGGGGACACCCCGTGGTTTCATAACCTCCAGTCTTTGGGAGACCTCATGGTCTTGTCACCCTAAATACAGGGAGACCCCAGTGGCTCTTCAGCCAAAATCTGGGGAAGCCAAGGGGTCCCATCACCCCAAAGGTGGGGACACTCCATGGTTTCATCAGCACAAATCAGAGTTGACCTCATGGTGTCATCATCCAGTATATGGGGTGACCCCACAGATGGCTTTTGGGACATCACACCAGAAATGTCCTTTTGGCCACGTCCCCAAAGATGACTTTTAGGATGTAACCACAGAGATGGCTTTTGGTTTGCGACCCCAGAAATGTTATTGGCTAAATCCCGGATGCAAAGTGCAGAAATGATAAGAAATCACCTCTTTTAAGCAGCAATAGTGGTGTTTTTTCAGAGTGGGCACGGGGACTGGGGTGGTGAATGGGAACACCTGCAGAACCCCAATGGGTGAGAGCACAGCAGCCATTCCTGCATCGTGCAATGGCCGCGCTGCCTAAAATCCCCCAAATTTCAGCCTTTAAGTCAAAATTAGGAGATAAAACATCTTTGGGATCTTGACCCTGAGTCACAGAATCGTTTGAGTCGGAAGGGACCCTTGAAGGTCATCGAGGTGATGAGTCTTGAAGGAGAGAAGCTAAAATAGAAGGAAAATTGATCAAAAATTGAAGGAAAAGAGGGGGAAAAAAGGTAATTTTGGGTAGGTGTGATGGAGTAGGCGTTGATAATCGCTTATCAGTCTCCCTGGTGGTCTAGTGGTTAGGATTCGGCGCTCTCACCGCCGCGGCCCGGGTTCGATTCCCGGTCAGGGAAGAAGTTTTTTTTTCTTAACCAATTGCTCTTTTTTTTTCCCTTTTCTCGGTGGAAAGATTCTCATCTCCCACCCCAAAAATGGCCACCTAGGGAATAATCCCGCTTTTTTAGTTTCTGTTTCCTTCCCAACTTCTGCCGGCGGGAAGTGCTGGGTTTGACCGCTGCAAACACGGCAGTGACAATAACGACGTAGTAAAGAGTAAAAAAAATTAAGGTGTTTCTGCCCGGTTTCGAACCGGGGACCTTTCGCGTGTGAGGCGAACGTGATAACCACTACACTACAGAAACCTCTATAGGAACCCCTTTTTTCCTCCTCTCCCTTCACTCCCTAATTGAATCCTCCCTTTAATTGATCCCCGAATTAAAACGACCTATTTTTTTGGTCCCGAATAAAGCAGTTTTTCCCCGGAATATGTGCAGAAAAGCACAGCCCTTCTGCTATCCCGGCTGCACATTTTGCAGTCCCCAAACAGCACCGAAACCACTGAAACTAACACCAAAATGGGGACAAATAGGGATCAAAGCGCAGCCCGGCTAGCTCAGTCGGTAGAGCATGAGACTCTTAATCTCAGGGTCGTGGGTTCGAGCCCCACGTTGGGCGCTTGGATTTTTGCCCCTTCATTTTCCCCAATCTGAAACAACTCCATAGCGGCCAACCGCATAAAACCCCAATTAAAACATATTTTAAGAACGCATCATTTTTAGATCTAGATAACCACTTTTTAGGGCACAAACCCGCGCCGTCAGGATGGCCGAGTGGTCTAAGGCGCCAGACTCAAGGTTTAAGCCTTCCCAATGGGATTTCTGGTCTCCCCTGGAGGCGTGGGTTCGAATCCCACTCCTGACAAGTGCTCTTTTACCTTTTTTTCCCCCAAATTTTCGTATGTTTTTTCCCCCTTCACTCCCCACGGCCCCACGCGATGCAATGCCTCACGATTCTTGCCCCAAAATGGTCGATTTGATGGAAGTTTTCCCCAGTTCTGGGCTCGGCCGTGGAGGGGGAGCAGCAGAGCAGCGTTTGTTTCCCTTCTATTCTGATTTTTCGCTTTATTTTAAAGCCATCATTGGTAAAACCACCATTATTATTATGATTTTTTTCCATAATTTTTGCCCCGATTTGCGTTGGGAAAAAAACTGCAAATTACTGCAGCAGATGCTCAAATGGGTGAGAAATCAGCAAAACGAGCCTCCCTCGGAAGAGAACCAGAGAAACGACCTTAAAAAATCAGCAAAATGTCCTAAAAATATACATTTTTTTTAGCAGATTTTGAGGGCTCAGGAGGCACGGAGGGGCCAGGCAAAAAAAAAAACAGCGGCAGGGAGGTTTCTGTAGTGTAGTGGTTATCACGTTCGCCTCACACGCGAAAGGTCCCCGGTTCGAAACCGGGCAGAAACACTCTCGTTCGTTTTACTTTTTTAACCTATTTTCACGAGTTTTGTGGTTTATCCCTTCCAGCTGCACAGGAGGTGGAAGGAAAAGCGGTTACAAAAAGGAAAAATTCTGAATTTCACAGCAGCGCTTTGAGGCTGATATCTGGGCATGAGGATTTTCCTTGGCATTCGTGAGAATTGCGGAATGCGATGGAATTTGGGGAAAATAATCACGCCTTTCCCTGACCGGGAATCGAACCCGGGCCGCGGCGGTGAAAGCGCCGAATCCTAGCCACTAGACCACCAGGGAGCTCTTAGCGGGCATTGTTTTACCAATCCCATGGTTTATTGTTGCACATTTTTTTATTGTAATGCTTTGCATGGGGCTGAAGGAAGTGTTGGCAACGTGCAAAGCGGAAAGAGTTCATTTGCAACGAGGAAAACCACTTAAAATCGAGGGGAGGAAAGGAAGAAGAGGAGAAGGAAGGAAAAAGGGCGAAAGGAAAGAAAATAACGGAGTGAAGGAAAAAAAAATTGAAAAAATGAGATAAAAATAAATGGAACCGTTCTTCAGCTCTCCCTGGTGGTCTAGTGGTTAGGATCCGGCGCTTTCACCGCCGTGGCCCGGGTTCGATTCCCGGTCAGGGAAAGTTGCCCTATTAAACGGGTTCGAGCCGTTGTTTTCTTTCTTTTTANCCCAGGAAGAGGCAGCGCCCCATTATCCCAAAGTATTCCACAGCAGGGATGCCCTGATGGATTGCAGTGCATCCCCAAGCCAATGATGCTCCATTGGTGTGAGCAAACCCACTGAGATTTTGCTTTGCATCCCCCAGTTGAGTCCCTTCCCAATGAGGTTTTGCTTTGCATTCCCCAATTGAGTCCATTCTCAATGAGGTTTTGCCTTCCATTCCTTGACTGAGTCCCTTCCAGGGCTCCAAGCTCCACCTGCTATTTTTTCCCCCCTATAATCCTTAAAAAAACCACAATCAACCAAAAGAAAAAACCCACACCAGGCTTCAATTGATTTGGTGCATGGAAAGACCCCAATCCCAACACAAAACTCGAATTATCGCATCCAAAGCCAAAGGGACCCACCCAGACCCCCATCCTGCTCACAGCAATTAGACAGATGCTCACCAAATACTCCCAGTTTCTCCTCATTTCAGCCTCTCGGAACCCCAAGAGTTTGTCTCTGTCTTCCTTCAGTGTTTGCAGATGGGATTGGATTTGTTCCTGGGGGAAGAAAATACCATTGCAGGAGTGGGGAGATTGCAGAGAGCCCAAAACGCATTTATCTGGGGAGGGGGTTTGCACTGTGGTCAGCACCAGGGCTTCCCTTTGAGCCTCTTGGTCCAGAAGCTCAGGACATGGGAATGGGTTAAACGGGGATAAATGCCACAAAGCTTTTGGATCCGACTCATTGAAAGCATCCTCTTCATCGCTGTGTGTTTAGTTTAGCAATCAGGGCAGCATCAGCGATGCACGGTGAGAACCGGATTGAGTTCTGCGATGGGGAGGGGGGTGAAGCCCTTTGGCCCTTTGGCTTGCAGAAACATTGAGGTCAGACCCAGCGTGAGAAGTGAAGCAGCAGAAACACCAGAGTGTGCACCATCATACTGAAACAGCCTGCTTTGCTTTGGGGGCTGTGAGCACCCAGAGAGGGGACGGTGCTGCCGTCCCGCATTCACAGCCCTGGGCGTGGGGTGGGACGCATTGCAAAGTGCTACGAGGGGAACATCCCACCTTAACGGTGATGGTCAGATAGGAAAAACCAAAAAATATCACCCCAGCCAACAAATAGAGCCTTACCTTGTATTCCTGGACAGCATCCTGCACAGGAAGCATGGCGTGAGCCCGGTGCAGCCGCGACTCGCGGCAGATCACGCAGATGAAAGCTTCGTCATCTTTGCAATAAAGGCTCAGAGGTTCCCGGTGCTTTTTGCATCCTTCCTGCCCCGCAGCATCCCTGCGGGCTGCCTGCAGGCTCAGCCTCCTGGCGATCTCCAGCACCCTCGCCAGCTCCCGGTTGGGACATAAAATCCTCTCCGCTGCCGTCTCCTTGCATTGCGGGCAGCAGAACCCCCCCGTGCACCATTCCCAGCACCGAGCGATGCAGTCCCTGCAGAAATTGTGGCCACAATGGATGGAGACGGGATCTCGGAAGTATTCCAGGCAAATGGGGCAGGAGGCTTCGCTGGGGAGGTGGGGAGTGGGGTTGGGTGCAGCCATGGGGCCCCACGGAGCACTGAGAGTTTCATTTTCTTTGTGGCGAGGGAAAGGCGTTTCCCTTCCCACCAACCCCAAGGGTTTGGGGTGGGCAGAGCCAGGGCTGAGCTCGGGGTGGGGGAGAGGTGGTGGTGGCCCAGCTCCTAATGGTTGCACCCCCTATACGTGGTCCCTGTGCCCTAAACATCCACATGGGTGTCCTGGTCCCGATGGGTTGGCAGGGGGAAGAATCTGGTACCCAAAGCTTTGGTACCCAAAACATCCATGCCTTGAAGCAATTAAGCAGAAACCCATTGAAAGAACCGCCTTAATTAGTCATGTTCTTGCTCTTCTTGCGGGAGGGGGTTGAGCAAACGCCGCTGCCCCATAGCAGAGCCTCCTGCCCCCCCTTGAGCCCGCACTTCGTCACAACACCTTCTGCTGCTGCTCAGGGCTCGTTTGCAGGAGGACGCCATTCTTTTTAATGATGCCCCACCTCAGTTTACAGCAATAACGGATGGCTTTAAGGAATAATAATAATAATAATAATAATAATAATAATAATAATAATAATAATAAAGCACCAAGATTTCTGAACTGGGCTTGCTCAAGTCAGCTTAAGCCCTGAGCTTTAGGGCTGACAATAAATGGTTCCCTTCTCTATGGCTTATCACCATTTAACATCAGTTGGATGTGGCAATGGATGCTTCACCCACTCCTCAGCCTCTCCCTTTGGGAAGATATTCCCTCAACCACATTTTCTCTCAACCACATTTTCCTGCATGCAAAAACATGGGCTCAGATACCCCAATTTCCTCCACGCTGCTCCAAATCTGCACTGAATTCCCCCAAAATGCCCTTAGGAGGGCAATGGGATCACGAAGTGAGCCCATGGGGTGGGATCAGAAAGCCCACAGCCATGCATGGATGCCCCTCCAAAAGGCCCTAAACCCCTCAGAACTGAACAAAAAGAGACCCCCATGGCCGTGGGGTGGGTGTGGGGTGCAGGTGGGGCTGCTTGGGGCCATTCATGCCCACTGGGGCGAAGCAAAGCGGCGTTGTTGGGTTTGGAGGACATCAACGTCCCTCTGGTTTCGTTCTGAGTGTTCTGCACCCAAAAGCTGCGACCCGCTGAGAAACCCCGCGCACAAATAACAGCAGATGTGTTATTAAGGGCTGCTCTCAGCAGAAGCATCGCTTTGTCCCCGTGCAAGCATGCAGTGCTTGCTTTGCATGCAGGATGCAACCTTTGCATGTGCTGTAGGGCAATGGGTTGTGGGAAGGAGAAAATTAAGGGATTCTCATTCAGTGGGGTGAGGAATGCTGTTATCCCTCCAGGACAGAGATGGCTTTTGGTATTTTTAAATCCATTTTCAGTATTTTTGAAGCCACTTTTGGGGTGAAATGGTGGATTCGGGGCTGGGCTCAATGGGGGCTTTGCAGAGCGAGCAGAGCAAAAGCTTTGGCAACAGGATGTGATTAAAGATAAGCTGTAATTGGCTGCTGCTCGGCCCCGGCTCAGCACTGAGCCGTGAAAAACAAAGTCAGAAATCTGATTAAAAGCAGAATTGAAAGCAGTGCTGTGAGGGTGAGTGCTGCAGGTCGGCACGCGCGGGGACGGGAGCAATGAGCGGAAAAGGAGTGAAGAAATAAGGGGAGGTTTCGGTGCTGGGAAGGGGGGCTGGTCAGGCTCTATTCCTAATCAATTAGTGCCTTAAAAGTGCCTTTATGAATGAGCAATGCAGGCAGCTTACTGGGGGCTGAGCCCCATAGGAAAGAGTGGGGTTGGGGTCACCCATCTGCTTCCCTGGGTGTTTGTTTTAGGGGGTGCCCAATAGAGGCTGCATATCTTAACGAGGCAGGAAGTAATTAAGGCTGTTTATCTTCCATGCAATGAAACTCTGTCCCTCCACGTGCAGGAAGGGGAACAGGGTGAAAATAGGGTTACCTCTCCATTTCTCTGGGTCTTAGAGGGTGTCCTGCAGAAGCTGCCGCGCTCTTAACGAGGCAGGAAGTAATTAAGGCGGTTTTGTTTTCATTGCTCCCTTTCACCTTCCCCCGAGCACCTGCAGGAAGGGGAACAGACTGAGTGGAAACGAAAGCTGCTCTGTCATTATTGCTATCACCGCTATGGATGAAGATAACCCAGCTGAGAGCTTCCAGGACGAGGCCTCCTGCTCCCTCTGCCTGGGGTTCTTCCAGGATCCCGTCTCCATCCACTGCGGGCACAACTTCTGCAGGGCTTGCATCACCCGCTGCTGGGAGGAAGAGGAGGAATCCTTCCCCTGCCCTCGCTGCAAGGCGACGGCCACGCAGCCAAACCTGAGANGCAGCATTGTTCCCATCAAACAATGTCCTCCAGCAGCTCTGAGGTCGTTCAGTCCCAGGTCAGCCCAAGCATGGGAGGAAATCAGCCCCTATAAAGGCTGTGGGGGCTGCAGGTGCTGTTAGACCTGGTGGGATTCAGGTAAGGGATCTCCTTTGGGGTTTTATTTTGGGGTTTTGAGGGTTTTTTTCCTGCAATATGTCTCCCTCCCGCTGTGCCGTCTGTGGTATAATAGGAGCTTCCATATAAAGCTAACTCTGAAACTCATAAAATTGAGTCTTTCTACCAAATCTGCAACTTAAGGCAGAAAAAAAGGCAGAAAAGGGCATTTTTGCAAGCCCGGCTAGCTCAGTCGGTAGAGCATGAGACTCTTAATCTCAGGGTCGTGGGTTCGAGCCCCACGTTGGGCGCTTAGATTTTCTGTTAAGTACTTCAAATTTCTCTGCTTTTTGCCCCAAAAAGGGCATTGCAAACGGATGTTTGTCTCTATTGTCCCTTTTTCCCCCCAATATAGGGCTGATCCCCAAAGGAACTCCATCCCCTATCCCAAGATGAAGCTGCTCTTTGTTGGGCTGGCCCTTGTCCTGTGCGTTGGAGTGGGTGAGTTAATTAGGACTGAGGTTAATTTGGCTTTAATGAGGAGAACACCATTGGAGCTGGGTGGCCTTCAAGGTCCCTTCCAACCCAGCCTATTCTGTGCCATAGTGGGCCTGTGAGTGAAGGTGGTGGTTGGACCCTGTTGGGATCCCGATCTTTGGGGTCTCCGCTGCCTTCTAATGGGGAAAACTGGCCCAAATCTCTGCAGGATCGGGCTGAGAACTCTTTGCTTTATTTTTTCCCCCCCTGCAGTTGAAGCTCTTCAGTGCAAGGTCTGCAAATACAAAATCCCCTACGTTGGGTGCTTCCGTGGGGCCAACGAAACCACCTGCGAGCGGAGGGAGAAGTGTGCCATCATCAAAACCTCCCTGGGTAGGAAGTGGGGCCAAAACCTTTTATTTTATTGTGGGTTTTTGGTTCAATGGGTTCAAAATAGTATCATTTTCTCAGTTAAATGGGGGGCATCCTTAGGTACCCACCTGGCATTGGGAACCCAGGTGGGTTTGCAGGATGCAGGAGGCCAAGGGCTGTAGGAAGAGGTTAAATCTTATCTTAGTGGAGGCGATGAGTTTAATGCTGTCTTTTCCCTTTCCCCCATAGGGAAGGTGACCCTCTATTACCAACAAGGCTGCACCTCTGCCCTGAACTGTGGCAGGGAGAGGGCATCAGATGCAGAATCCCGCTTGACATCCCGGTATTCCTGCTGTGAGACTGACCTGTGCAATGAGGAGTGGGACGAGGACCCCACAGATTAATCCCCATGGGGTCCACCAACGTGGCCCAGCCCTTTCCATGCCCGGTATGGTCCACCAACGTGGCCCAGCCCTTTCTATGCCTAATAGGGTCCACCAATGTGTCCCAGCCCTTTCTACACCCAATGGGGTCCAACCACATGGCCCAACCCTTTCCATGCTGCAAGTCCTGAACCAAACATTGACTATTTTGCCCTAAATCAGGATGTTTGGACCCAACCTGCCTGCAGGGCTCCCCTGTGCGCCTGGCCTGATTCTGTTCCAGCTCTTGCAATAAACCAGCTGTCAATCGCAGGCCCTGTGAAATTTTGGCTCCTGTGTGTTTTCCTTCTCCAGGCGTTCCTATTAACAGCCCTCCAGACTCAGCATTCTGAATGGCCCCAAGCTTAATCCCCAACTAAAACCCCAAGGGCAGCCCAAGGTGCTTTCCCTGCTTGCATCCCATTTCTCCTAGCATGCAGGGTTGGGATCTTTGCAGCCTTGTTAACCAAGGGTTGAGAATGGGGTGCTAAGAGACACAAAGGAGATGTGTATCTGCAAGGTACAGGTATTTATTTCACCCAAATTAACCCCAAATTCCTCTGTTCTTCAAGAGCTGACTCATCCATCAAGTGCAAAGAGGTGAATGGTCCCCAGGAGGCACCAAACTCCTGTTCCTGACTTCAGGTGGAACCTAAAGGGTGGGTTGGGTTATTCTGGATTACTCAAAGGGCAAAAAAAACCCAAACCATTATAATGTGGGGAGAAATCATAAGGGTAAAACATGGGAGTTGTGTGGTTGGAGGTTCTGGGTCAAGTTTTGGGGTTAGAAGGAAGAAATCCGGTGCAGGGCAGTGATTGCTCACTCATTTCTTAAATGGAAATGCAAGCATGGGAGCTTGGATGTGCTTAGACCCACCCAGTGCAGGAGGAAACTTGGATGCTCAGCCCCAGCATGGATTGGTGCTGGAAAACCCTGCAAGAAAAGATGTGAACGGAGCCCAGTTTTCCATATGAGCTGTTTGGGATGCCCAAAGTCCTCCTTGTCCCAGACAAGATGACTGTGGAGGGTGGTAGGTGTCCTACAGGAGGTGTTGGACCCGAAGGTGATGCAACCATTGAGATCTACTGTGGAAGAAGAGATGGGAAGTCTCGGTCCTTCTGGATCCCTTGGATTTTGGGACGTGGGAGGGGGTTAAAGGATGCAGAGCCCCTTTGGAGAGGACTTGGGTTGGGAGACAGGTGGAGGGAGGTGCTGGAAACAGGATCCTGGCTCCGGGGCTGGGAAAAACTCTTTGGCACAGAGGAGGAGAGCGGTGGGTGCCCGGGATAGCTGCGATGGGGGAGGGGGAGGACTGGTAAGTGAGACGGGGCTGGCAGGGAGGGGAGGAACACAAATGGGGCCGGAGCTGAGCGGTGCCGGCGGTGCTCGGGGTCTGAGCTGGATCCTTTTGCTGCAACAAAGCGGAGCGGCTGCCCCTGGCCCACGCTTTGCCCCACTGCTCGTGTGGGTGCTGGGACCCCAATAACACCATCCTCAATGCAAAGGGCCGGGCGGTACGGGAGGACACCCCTATCCTACACCTCTGCTCCGAGGTATGCTGAGATGTGGGCGGTGGGATGCGTCCGTCTGTCTGTCTGTCTGCTTCTCCCATCCCTGCTTTGCTCTCCCCAGTATTCCCCATCCACATCTCACTTCTATTCCACGTTCCCAACTCCAGCAGCTCTCAGCCCCCCACCTCCTTCTATAGATTCCACAGCAAAAGAAATAACTCCTGTCTGTTTGCAGCTCAACAAAAGCCAACGGGGAGAGCAATTCCCAGCCCGTGTGTGCGTGAGAATGTGGCAGTGTATAGGGGAAGTGTAGGTAGATGCATAGCATAGGGGTGGAAATCGCTTTCCCCCGGGGGCTGACAGCATGAAGGGATGCGTGTTGCATCTGTAGGGGTGTGTGTGGATATTTATGTGTAATACACTCTGAGTCATTTGTTCTGTGTTATTCCTGGGCTCAAAGCAGCGTGGGGTGTAGGATGGGGATATCTGGGAGGAGGGGATCCCGTGCCATAGCCTCACAAAACCCAGGACTGGGTTCAAACCAACACAGAGCAGCAACAAACACAGATGGGTGCTCCTGATCTGTGTGTCAGCCAATGCCATTTTCATTCCCTCATTAGGAGGCGATGAATCACCCCCCAGAAGTGTCTGTTCTCCCTGTTGATAGCACCCATCTCGTTATTTGGGCTCACGTTACCGATGACTTTTACTTCCCTTCTCTGTAATAAGAGAAAACCGCAGCACCAACCCCACACAGCAACCCCCCCTGGGAGTCCCTCCTGTGTTAAATATCCCCACTTGGAAGGCAAATATTCCCACTGGGGAACAAAAAAGTGGGTTTTGTTGTTTTGCAAGACCCCCCCATTTAGAGCCTGATATTTATGGGTTTGGGAAATGCTCAGCCAGATCTCCAGTATCGCTTTATGCCACACGTCTCCCCTTTCTCCCGTTGCTTTTTACGGCCCTGGAGCTCCACCAAGGCCATTTTAAGCACTGGGGGTGCGACGGGTCTTTATCAGGAGCTCGGGTGTACCTGGAGCAGCTGCTCCACGCGAGCTGCCCTGCTCACGTCCTGCAGTTTGCAGCTCTGGCGTTCGGTCTCTGCGCCCCGAATGGTTCCCTTAATAACAGCAGCCATTAATGCAGGTGGGGAGCTGAGACCCGAGCTGCTTTCGGAGGAGCAAAGAGCAGGGACGTCTCCTCGCTCCCTTTCTCCTCCAGCCGTGCTCTGTGCCCTAAAGCTGAGGTCTTCATTACCAGTTTAAGGAAACCGGACACTGCAGTGGGATCGTTCCTGGAACGGGAACGCCCATGGGGCCGCGTGCCAAGCATTCATGCTCTGCCTCCAGCCCCGGTGAAATCAGTCCTTGCCCGCAGGAGAGAGGCCATGGCTGCTGTCTTCCTGCCCGGAAACCTGCAGGATGAGGCCACTTGTTCAGTCTGCTTGGAGTTCTTCAAGGATCCCGTGTCCATCGAGTGCGGGCACAACTTCTGCCGGGCGTGCATCGTCAAGAGCTGGAAGGACTTGGAGATGGACTTCCCCTGCCCGCAATGCAGGGAGGTCTTCCAGCAAAAGAGCCTCCGACCCAACCGCCAGCTGGCCAACATGTCCGAAATCATCAGCCAGTTCGCCCTGCGCGGGGCGAAGGGAGCGGAGGAGGACGGGCTCTGCGTGAAGCACCGCGAAGCCCTCAAGCTCTACTGCAAGGATGACCGGAGGAGCATCTGCGTGGTGTGCGACCGGTCCCGCGAGCACCGACCTCACGCCGTGGTCCCCGTGGATGAGGCGTCCGAGGAGTACAAGGTGTGTGTCTGTCTGTCTGTCCACCTGGAGCGCAGCCCATCCACTGTCTGTGTGTCATTTCCCCCTCCGTTTCAATATCCGTTGTCCCCTCTCGTGTCCCCATGATGTTGGTTGGTTTGGTGTTAATGGGAAGTGCCAATTTTTGCAGAGGTTTTTGTTGCTTTCTCTTTAGATTTCCTCCTCAAAAAAAGGGAAAATCCCCTTCCCTTCCAGTTATACACAACCCATTTATGCACTGATATCAGCTTTGGGCTGGAGGACCATGAGCTTTGCAGAGACCATGAGCTCTATGGGGGCCATGAGCTCTGCAGAAGGGCTGGAGGACCATGAGCTCTATAGGGACCATGAGCTCTAAAGAGGCCATGAGATCTATGGGGGCCATGAGCTCTGCAGAAGGGCTGGAGGACCATGAGCTCTAAAGAGGCCATGAGATCTATGGGGGCCATGAGCTCTATGGGGGTCATGAGCTCTACAGAAGGGCTGCAGGACCATGAGCTCTATGGGGTCCACGAGCTCTGCAGGAGGGCTGCAGGACCATCTTCCCTGCAGAAGGGGTGGAAATCCAGAGCAGCCAAGTGGCTGCAAAACAGATTTATTGCCCTCTGCACCCAATGGGCGCCCACCCGTAGGGTGACAGCTGTCAGAGCGAACACCCACAGCTATTCCAGGGCACTGCCTGCAGCCAAGGCTCAGCTCGTGTCAGCAGCAAAGGTTAGCAAGACAGTGGCAGCTGGTGAAAGCAGTTCACATTCCCTCCCATGGTCTCCTGAGTCTCCCTTCGGAGGTCTCTTTGTGTTTGCTGTGAGCTTGGAGGGTTGCAAGTGTGGGTGTGCGTGGGCAGAGCTGAGCCAGCAAATTCACCCAGTGAGAGGGGATGCTTGAGATCCCGCTTGTCCTTGTGGGGCTGGAAGGACAAATTGTGCCCACGTGGAGTAACGCAGCAATGAAACAGAATAGGAAGGAAAGGGGAAAGGAAAAACATCATCAGCAACAAATATCTCCTGTCTTGGTTTCCCAGGAGAAAATCCAGGGCCGTTTGGATTTCCTGAAAAAGGAGAGGCAGGAGCTGCTGGAATTTAAAGTGAACGATGATAAGAAAACCCAGGAGCTTCTGGTGAGCGCAATGCGATGCTCCAGGGTGGTGGGTCTGGGTTGGGGTGTTGGAGGGGCTGGGCTGTGCCATCCCCACGCGACAAACACCATCAGGCCACCCCCAGCCCGTGCTTCTATCTACCATTGCCATGATGTTGTGTTCTCACCCCTGTCTGCTGTTTTTCCAAGTGGAAGGGCTGGAAATAGAGCTGGCCAAGGGCTGTGCTTTCACACCATGATGGTTGCTGTGCTTTCACACCATGATGGTTTCACACCACTTCTTAAGGGCCACTTGGAGCTGTGCTGATGGCCAGCATAGAATGAAGCAACCACAATGTGTGCAACCTCCTCTGTGCTTCCAAAGGATGCATCCCCTGAGTGCTGATTGACTCCCCATCAACATCGCGCCCATAGCAATGCAGGATCGCCTCGGAAACAAAACCAACCCACCTTTTTTTGTGTGTTTCACTCCCAGAAAACCATTGAGACCGAGCGCCAGAAGCTGCTCGTGGAGTTCGAGGGGCTGCGGCAGTTCCTGCACGACCAGGAGCACATCCTGCTGGGGCAGCTGGACAAGATGGAGAAGAGCATCGCCAAGAGGCAGAACGAGAACATCACCGACCTCTCCAAGGAGATCACGCTGCTCAACAAGCTCATCACGGAGCTGGAGGAGAAAATCCAGCAGCCCGTGCTGGAGTTCCTCAAGGTGAGGGAGTTGGGACTCTGATCGTAGGGCCATGGGGTCGGTGTACTGTAGGATCATTGGATCTTTGGATC
Organism: Pavo muticus; assembly: GCA_016647715.1. Classification (NCBI taxonomy): domain Eukaryota; kingdom Metazoa; phylum Chordata; class Aves; order Galliformes; family Phasianidae; genus Pavo; species Pavo muticus. The sequence goes on from JACDJE010000702.1 coordinate 60,912, forward strand.
ATTGAATCATTGGATCATTGAATCATTGGATAATTGGATCATAAAATCATTGATTTGTAGAAGCATTGCATCATTGGACCATAGAACCATTGATTTGTAGAAGCATTGGATCATTGGCTCATGGGGCCATTGATTTGTAGAAGCATTGGATCATGGGGCCATTGATTTGTAGAACTGTTGAATCATTGGATCATAAAATCTTTGAATCAAAGAACCAAAGAATGGTGGAATCTTTGGAGCACAGAATCTTTGGGCCAGGGAATCTTTGGCCCACTGAATCACAGTTAGCAATGAAATGAACCTTCAGCTTTGCATCTGGACATTTCCATCTCCTTTTACTTCCTGTGCTCTTGGATGCTGTAGATGTCCTTGGAGGAAAACTATCATTTAATAAAAAAAAAAAAAATAATTTAAAATTTAAAAAAAAAAACAAAACAAAAGAAAAAAAAGGCCTGGCAAAAGCTGGGCATGGAGGCACGTGGAGCCCAGCAGGACGCGGCCCCATGCCAACTATTGCAGCAGAGCCTTGGCTGGGAGCTGAAAGCAGAGCTGGGTTTTCAAGTCAGAATGAGCTCTTACCAAGCTGGAAAGTATGAGGGAGGGAGCAGATGGAGTTGGGGTATTGATTGCATTGCAAAGAACGGAGCTGGAGTCCCTCCAGTGCTGCCCAAACCCTCCTCTGCACCAGCAGTAGGGTTGGGAACACAGACCCCAACAGCCCACCCCAAAACCAGGCAGACCTGATCCCATTCAGAAGGCAAAAAGCCAATGGGTGACATTATAACTGGTCACAGCTGTGATGAGAGCCAACTGCTGCAGCACAGCTCTGCTCTGTGCTATTTATTTCTTCGTGTTTGAACCCAAACCAGATTTTCAGGCTCTGCTCTTTCGACCCCCCATTGAGAGCACCGTAAATATTTGCAGAGCTTAAGCAAAGCCATGGCCCCAGCCTTTGTGGGGTGATTCCAAGAGGTCGTTGCTCAGCTCCCACCAACACACATGAAAGTGATGGTGTAATGATAGGAGATTAGCGTAACCGTTTTCTTTAATCCTTAGCCAGCCCTTTTCCCTTCCCTGGAGGGTGGTTTCGGCTTTTGGTTGGCTTTGAACTTCTTCTGGTTTGCTCATCGCAGATTTTGCCCTTCTTTCCCTTATTTTAAAGGGCAACCAATAGGGCTGAGCGTGGATTTCACCCCCATGAGTTTTCTCCATGGGGCATCTCATTAGTGAGGGTACTTTAACCTATAAATTTCCTCTGTAATCACCCTTTTTGAGGGTGAATAACTTCCACTGCGGAGCTATCCATCCCAGAATGCAACGAATCCTTGGATAAACCCTTCGTGGGAGCCCGGATATCATAGAAACACAGATGTGCAGTTTTCATGCCAGCTTTTAGGGGACAAGATACGGAAAAAGGTGTCCCTTCAGCTCTTAGGCCGACGTCCTTCTGCATTTTGGGTCTTCATGTGGGAGACCCCCAAAGGAAATGGGTTGGGTGGAAGACCCCATAAGGAATGGGTTGGATGGGTAACCACCAAAAATGGGTTGGATAAGAGACCTCCAAAAGGAAATGGGTGGAAGACCCCAGAAGGAATGGGTTGGGTGGAAGACCTCCAAAAATGAGTTGGATAAGAGACCCCCAAAAGGAATGGGTTGAATAGGAGACCACCAAAGGCACCTTCCAACCCAAACCATATCATGAATATGGTCAAATACGGTGGGATGGGTGCCCCTGAAAGCACTGCTCATGGGATGGGTGCCCCTGAAAGCACTGCTCATGGGATGGGTGCCCCTAAAAGTACTGCTCATGGGACGGGTGCCCCTAAAAGTACTGCTCATGGGATGGGTGCCCCTAAAAGCACTCCTCATGGGATGGGTGCCCCTAAAAGCACTGCTCATGGTGTGGGTGTCCCCTAAAGGCACTGCTTATGGGATAGGTGTCCCCACTGAGTTCAGTGCACTGAGCCAGGAGGGACACAACACAGATTGCACAAATATTTCACTCTCCCTTTTTCCTTTGCAGGATGTGATGAGCATCATCAGCAGGTATGGAGGGCTGCTTCTCCCTTTCTGTCAAGTTTTTTTCCCCACAATTGCCTTTTTTAAGGGTCAATTTTTGCAGACCGGATGGCTGCGTGGTGCAAGCCCTCTACTGAATCCATTTTGGGGGAAAACAGAGCATTTCCCCCCAGATCGCCCCGTTGCTTTCAGATCTGGGGTCTGTGATGGGCGAGGAGGTGGGCACACCTCGGTGCTGCCGGATGGAGGTTGAAGCAGGGGGGATTGCAGTGATTTTCTCCCTGCTTTCCGCGTGTTTTTCCCCACAGAAGCAACGAGGTGAAGTGCCAGAAGCCCGTGCCCGTCTGCACCGACATGAAGATGCACGTCTGCAACTTCTCCCTCAAAACGGTGGTCCTCGAGAAAGTCCTCAAGAGGTTCAAAGGTGGGCAGCGCTGAGCCCAAGGGCTGGGGAAGGGATCCGTCCCCGTTCGGGAGATGGGAGAGAACGGGGAAGCGGGGCCGGGGGGGGAGCCGAGCCCGGGGCGAGGCGGAGCGGCGAAGGTTCGCAGCCGTCCGGGATGGCGTTTCAAAGCTGTTCCATCGCAGCGGGGCGGAACGGCCACGAGATGGTGTGAGAGGATCGGGAATGTGAGAAAGGAGTGGGGGAGGGGAGGGGGCATGGGGCCATTNCCAACGATGACCACGCTGGACGGACGCGTCGTGGGCTCCAGCCCATATTTCACAATGCTCAGCAGCTCCTCGTAGTCTTTGTCGTGGAGGCAATACTCAGGGAAGGACGAGAACCTCTTGGCGCTGGCGAGCCCC
>JACDJE010000702.1:68737-78737 GCA_016647715.1 Pavo muticus
TGAAATACATGCAATGAGACCTCTCTCTATGGGGAGATGGAGGCGCATCAGAAACAAGAGAGTGGAAAATGATGATTTTATTCCATCTGAGCCATTCTCTGCAGTGCTCTGTGCACAAACTGGGACTCACTGCATCGCCCCTGAGCAGTATGAGGTCACGAAACCTACGTGAAGTTGGCTCTCTTTCAGGGATCCCAACCTTTCCCAAGTGTTGGACCAGGAGGCTGTTAATGTCCCATCTGAGGACAAGAGACTCTTCCATTTTTTTCCCCAATCATTTTTCTTTAACACCTTTCCTGCCAATGCACTTCTGCCGAACCTTCTTGGAAAGAGATCGACCCCACCAAAAGTACTTTCCAACCCCAAACCCAGAGAGCTCAGAGCTCTCCCTTCTCCATGAAGCCCTCCAGGTTTACGTGGTTGAGGTTGAGATTCCGGGTTTCGCTGTCTTCATGGATGTTGCTGGCTGCCCTCACGGCGGCTTTCATGGAGGTGTCGATCCAGGCGTGGGGTTGGGCAGTGTGCTCTCCTGCAAAATGCACCCTCCCCTCGTGCTCAAAGAGCGCCTGGGAGTAATCGGTGAACTGATAGGGCGTGAAGGCAGCGAAGGCTCCCAGGGAGTGCCTGTCCAGCTGCCACTTCTGTATCACGTAGCGGTCGCAGGTGTACTGCAGGTAGCTCTTGCTCACCCGGTGGATGTCTGACAAGTCTTGGAGGACCACGTCCAAGTATTTCTCATCCGCTAAAGGCATGAGGAACTCAGCGTCGTCGTTCCAGGTGTAGGAGGCCAAGATGACCCCGACCCCGCTGGAGAAGTTGTGGCTGGGGTAGTAGATAAACCTGGAGGGGCGGTCGGTGATGGATTGCCCTCCTTGAATGCCGTCCTTCTCCCAGAACTTCTCCGTGCAAGCCAGAGCGATTTTGGAAGCGCTGGCGTAGTGGATGGCGCGGAGAGCATCGTTCTTGGTTGGGGAGAGGGGTGGGAAGAACTGGATGTGCCTCGTGGCTTTGGCCGAGGAGGTGACGAGGACGTAATCTGCGGTCATTATGCTTGGGGCGAGGGTGTCCGGAGCGCGGTAGAACACCCGGACCTTCCCTCCCTTGGTCATGATTTTCTCCACCGTGCAGTTGAATTTGACGACGCCCGGCAGTGCTTTGTGGAAGGCTTTGGGCAGCTGGTCGAAACCGCCTGTGATTTCGTCAAAGCTGGAAGGGAGAAGAAGGGAAAGCGTTGGGTTTTGGTGAGGGCAGAGCTTCCCCCAGAGGTTTGAGTTGTAAAATCTTTCCTGGAGAGACCCTTTGAGAAAAGATCTCCCATTCAGGTATCCAGACAACACTAAAATTTCCTGTTCTGTTGCATTTTCATAGAGCAGCTCAAAGAGAGGTTCTCTCCTACGGGAAGCATCGCACCTCTCCCCGTGAGAGATGGCATCTTACCTCTCCCCAGCAGAGAAGATATCAAAATCCCACAGCGAGGCAAGGAAGGACAGATAAAAGCCCGAGTCCTCGTTCAGCAAATCTCCAATCATCTGCACAGCTCCTCGGCTCAGATTTCCAACTTTAATCAAATAATCCTATGGGAGACAAGGAGAAGGCAGGGCCTGGAGTCATTATCTCAGTGCATCGATCAACCCCCGGCCAAAATTCATGCCCTGATCCACTTGGATGTAATGGGATACAGCTGCAGCTCCCTGTGGATCGGTGTCTCTCCCAGTTGAGGAGGACAGGAGGTCTCAAGAAGACTGAATTGGGAATTTCTGACCCAATCTGCCCCCTCTCCGCCAGCCGGATCGCACCGAATCGCCCTTTACCTTGGTGGAGAAGGAGTCGTATTTAGCCAGATACTTCTTGCAGTCCATGGTCTGGAACTCCTTGAAAGCCTGGAGAGGAAATACTGATGGAGTCAGGGAGGCAAAAAAACAAAGTGCATTTCCCAAAGAAATTCTGTTCTGTTGGGATTCACCTGGGGTGCCACTGTGGGGTTTGGGAATGGGCTGAGCTCGTCCTACTGGGTTGGCTTGATGACCCCATACCAACTGGGCTGCCTTGATGACCACATACCGAGTGCAGAGCTTCCCTGTAGAGCTGGCTGGCACTTTTGCCCCTCTCTGATTCCCTCAGGGTGTAATTCAGGATGTCGGGGTTTCTGTTCACTTCTGCCACTCTCGCTTGGATGCCGTTCACAAAATACCAGGCGTTGTCATCCGTCTGGCGGAACGGGTTGAGCTTCAGCTCAAACTGCCTTATAAACTCACGCACCAGCCTGGAAGGGAGCAGAGGAGGTGGGAAGTGCTGGTGAAGCCTCCCAAAGAATCCTGCAAGGGGCCTTTTCCCATTGAGCACGTTGGTGCACCCATGTTTGACTTTGACACAGAGGGACGTTTCTACACTGATGATGTTGGTGCACCCATGTATGACTTTGGCATTGAAGGACTTTTCTACATTGATGATGTTGTGCACCTATCAATGACTTTGGCTTTTAAGTGCAGATTTGGGGCATTTTAGGCACTCCTATCTCTATATTTTTGCTGCTTGGAAGTTGTCCTGCCTCAGTGCAGCAACCACAGGGAAAGGAGACCTACAAGAACGTCATGGGGAGCAAGAGCCGTGCTCACAGAATGCGGAATCGGTTGGGTTGGGAGAGAGCCAAAGACACCTATTTCTTCTGGAGGAGGAGGAAGGCTCTGCCCTAACCCATTCCAGGACACGTGTTGTGCTTGGGACACCCCGTGGCTTCTTCCCAGAACATTTTGGCTGATGCCCAAGCCCTGCTTGGCTCCATCCTCTTACCGACACCAGGTTGGGTGCCCAAATGGGAACTCACCCAACCTCTGGGGTCGTGACTTCCAAAATAGAAATCTGGCCCTGAAAAGGATGGAGGACTGCAGCTCACCTGTGCTTGCTGGGCAGGCGCATGGCTCCCAGCTCCACGTACCAGTCCTTCTCACGGTACGTCCTGATCCTCCCACCCACCCTATTGCTGATTTCCAGAATGGTCACCTGTAAAGGGTAGAGGCAGCAAATATTTGGGTTTTGGGTTCTTCCAGAAAGCCACCCCAGAAATGCATTGATTCCCCCAGAAGTGCATTGATCCCCCCAGAAGTACATTGATTCCCCCAGAAATGCATTGATTCCCCCNCCCCCTTTTTTCCTCATTTTCTTGGTGTTTCCATTCACCTCTTCCCTCTTCTTTTCAGAAAACCTGCGGGACGAGCTGGGAAGAGGTGAAAAAGGTAAAAGGAGAAGAGGTGAAGGCGTAGCAGCCCCGAAGCAAAGACTTTAAATTGTGGTTGTAATTTGCAAAGCCAAAGAGAGGGAAGAAGAACAAAAAAAAGGCACTCTAAATTATATATATCAATATTTAATTTCTTCTTTTTCAATGATTTCCAGATCCAGCCTGCTCAGTCCAAGAATCAAAGGCCGATTTTTCTAGCTGACGCCGGGGATCTGACAGCTGAGCGAGGTCCTTTCTGCCTCTTTACCCTTAACCAACCCATAGCGTGGCACAGAAAGAACAGATTATGAATCCCTCCCCCCCAAAAAAAAAGGATCAGTGCCCTTTCCAGCCTCGATCTGCCTGAATTCTGCCGGATGTGCAGATTTCAGAGCCAACCCATGGATCCCATTGCCACTGTGGGATCCCGTCCTCCAGTCTACTTGGCCACCATGCGAAGCCATGGGTGTAATTTTGCTTTTAAGAGGGTAGTTTTCAGCACAGGGCTTGCAGATCCCATGGGGTTGGGACTTCCCCAAAGACAGCCAGTAAAGAGAGAACCCACAGTGCTCCCAAACCCCCCCAGACCCATCTGAGCAATGCAAAGTGGAAGAAGAAAGGTCAACAATATCAGCAACGCGGCCCTCACTGCATGTTGGTGTGTGTGCATGAGCAGGGATAGAAAACCCAACAGCAGCCATCGAATCCCACCCCTCTGTCTGCCCTACATCATCTTTTCCGAGAGCTTTCCTGTGGTTGCCATCCCTTTCCCAACGCCCATCAGCTTTCAATCCACCACATCACTTTGGACTCCACGCCCCATTTCCAACCCCAAACCATTGGATGTTGGTAGAGCAGAAAGGCATTTAGCTAAAGGAGCTCTGGCACAAAACCCAACGCGTTTCTGCTCCTGAGGTCCCAACCTGGATGTCCCCAAAGCCGCAGTGGGGTCTTGTCCCGACGTGGTGACTTTGCTGACTACAACCACAATTTGAGGTCATTCATGTGCTCGCTGTTTCCTATGGTTTTTTTTTTGGAAGGGGAAAAGATGTTGGGATCCAAACTCATCAGTGTGTGCACTCTGTTGGGTGTGATCTGGTGTGCGAAGGTGCCTTTAGGTCATGGCTTTCCATGGGAAGTTACTGGGGGGTCATTTGGGAAGAAAAAGTCAAACATGTATCAGATATCAGGCACAAGGTGGTGTGTTTTTGTGTCAGGTGGGCCAGAAGCAAAGCAAAGGATCAAAAAATATCCATTTATTTGGAGGAGAAAAAAAAAGCCTTGATCTGAGGTCAACTTTTAGTGTCTATAATTACTAATTACTTGCATGTGGTTTTACTGTGCTCTTTGCTAACAGCCCTGCACTGTTGCTGCCCCATTCCAGTGTGAGTGTTGCTCTCCTTATTACCCCACTGAGGGAAATGGGGTCTCAGCACCCAGAGTTTCTGAGGGACAGCAAGACAACCAAAGAGCCAAAGTTGGGGTGACCCTTTTGTAGGACAGCTTAGGTTGAAAGGACCCTAAAAATCATGGTGCTCCAATGCCTGGGTTGTCCTTTGGGGGCAGCCTGAACCAGATCTCGGTCCTTATTTACCATAATATGTCATTGTTCCATTGGGGCTTCAACCTTAGTGAGGTGGTGAGGCTGTAGGTGCTCATCCAGTGTCCTTAACAGGGACCTGTCCACAGGCTTCTCGTCTATGTGGGTTCTATTTGTGCGCAGCACATCTGTAGCATTGGAATTACCCCAATTCAGATGTAAGAGCTCAAGATGAGCCCTAAGCATCTCCAAGCCAACCTCTCCGTTGGGTTCCCATCCCCATTGATGTGTTGAGATCGGGATGGGGTTCAACAACCGTAAAATGCCCCCAGCTTTTCCTTTTTCTGCTGTTGTTTTTCAATAACTATTGAGTTGTGATCTCTACAACTGCTGTAGCCAACAGAGGACCTGACCCTGGACCCCGACTCGGCCAACCACCTCCTCATCCTCTCCGCGGACCTGAAGAGCGTGAGGATGGGCTGCAGGAAGCAGGAGCTGCCCGACAACCCCAAGAGATTCGACACCAACTCGAGGGTTTTGGCCACCACCGGCTTCAAATCGGGGCGGCACTACTGGGAAGTGGAGGTCGGGGCCTCGGACGGCTGGGCCTTTGGGGTGGCCAAGGAGTCGGTGAGGAGGAAAGGGCTGACGCAGTTTTCTCCCGAGGAAGGGATCTGGGCCGTGCAGCAGAACGGAGGGCGGTACTGGGCCGTCACTTCACCCCAGCGCACCCCGCTGTGCCTCGGCCAGAAACTCAGCAAGGTGAGGGTGTACCTGGATTACGAAGGGGAGGAGGTGTCCTTCTACAACGCTGAGAACATGCAGCACATCTTCACCTTCAACGTCGCCTTCCGGGAGAAGGTCTTCCCTCTTTTCTCCGTCTGCTCCACCGTGACGTACATCAAACTGTGCTCCTGAGGCCGTGGGGACCCGTTGGTGGGGCGGGGTCTGGAAGGAGTGGTTGGGTTGTTGGGGTAGAAGGTGGGGGATGAGATGGTAAGAAGGTTGGGGGGCCGTCCCAGGGGGTCTTCAAAGAAACAGAGGAGGGCTGAAACCATCTGCTGTGTTTCAATCACGTCTTCGCCAACCCATCGTTGAGCCAACCCAACTCTTCAACGAGAAGGAAACCACCGTGCTGGTTTGGGGCCCTGGGTCTGGCGGTAAATGGGTTTTCCTCATGGGATGAAGACTGGCGGGGAGGTTTTTGGTTTATTTTGGCTCTTCCCTTCTTGCTCCTGCTGCGAAGAAGCGCCTCCGCGAAGGGTAAGTCTTGCTTGTTTTAGGTGGTTCTTCTAAAATTTGGGATAATTTTGTCCTCCAAAGACTATTTTTGCAGTATTTAGGTGGTGGTTTGAACCCTGTGGTCACCACGATGCGATCTCGCCTGGAGACAAACCCCAAAAATGCTGATTTTTTACCCCCAAACCCCAAAATTATCCCATGGGAAGCAGAAAGAAATGGGAGATGTGGAGATGCTGGGGTTGTTGAGCTGGAAATAAAACATGAAGGTGCTACTGGAGCTCTTCTCTTTGTTGTTCCCAATTGTGAGTGGGGGTTGGTGGTGCCCCGATCAGCGTTTGGGACTGGGAAATAAATTAATTGAGGCACACAGGGGGTGGGTGGGTAGAGAGAGGGGTTTAACATCAAAGTGAAGCACAGCCTCAGTGNCCTGTGGAATGTGATCATCAGAAGGCACAAAGGGCAGCCTCACCCTTCTGTGCTACGGGAAGGAAGCGTGGAAAATGATGGAAATCCACCTGAAACATCCCTTCTGGTCATGGTGGTGGCATCTCCAGGTGGAAATCCACCTGAAATATCCCTTCTGGTCATGGTGATGGCATCTCCAGGTGGAAATCCACCTGAAATATCCCTTCTGGTCATGATGGTGGCATCTCCAGGTGGAAACCCTTCCAACATATCCCCTCCAATAATGACAGTGGCATCTCCAGGTGGAAATCCACCTGAAATATCCCTTCTGGTCATGGTGGTGGCATCTCCAGGTGGAAATCCATCCAGAATATCCCTTCTGGTCATGGTGGTGGTGTCTCCAGATGGAAATCCATCTGACATATCCCCTCCAATGATGACAGTGGTATCTCCAGATGGAAGCCCATCCATCGTGCACTCAACTATTCCATCACTTGGGTTGTGTTGGTCTTCCCTCCATTGGCACAGAGGGCACCAAGAGGAACCTTTGCCCAAATGCACAAAGTAGAGCGGTGCTATTTTTTTTTTTTTTACTAAATTTGACCTTTTTAAATAAAAAAAAGTAATTCCTTTTCTCCAGTGCTTTCAGTTCTGCTCACGTCAGAGCCTGAAGCTGCGTGCGGAAGGTGGAAATTCCTTCCCATGGCCACCATGATGGTGTGGCCATAAAACCATGACAGATGACAGCACAGCTTTGCTCCTCGTTTTCTGGCTCCTTTCAGTACCTCTTTTTTTTTTTTAGGTGCTTTTTTTTTTCAGTTCTTTCATTGAAGCTGCAGGATTTCCCCGCGCTGGGCTGACTGCGCTTCCATCCGTCACACTGCAGTCATGCACTCAAGGTAATTGTTGGTCCCACGTGTCAACCTTATGGTTTAATTAATGCCCCTTAAGTGGGTTCTGCAGGACCATGGGGTGAGGGCGGGTCAGGCTGAGGAGCTACACTTTGGCTGAGGTAGTCACGCAGCTGTGGGTTTTCTGCTTAAGGAGATCATTGCATGGAGGGATCCCCAAATCCCAAAGGGCGTTGGGGTGGGAAGGCCCTTAAGGCCACCCCGACCTCCCATGGGTTGGGACACCGCCACCTCAAATCCCGTCCAACAAGGGGCCATCCAGCAACGTCCCAGTTTGGTGGAGCTTCTCCCAGTGCTGGTGAATGGGTCGTGCAGCCAGGGAGGTTTCACAACGCCGCCTGCAATGGGTTTTCCTGGAAGAAGTCAGGGTGTGGGTTTTCCCTGCAATGCCAAGGGTGGTGAGAGCACAAATTTGGCAAGCTGGGCTCCTCGTGGGGCTGCTCCGTCCACACCCACCTCACCAGCCCATGCGCTTCCTTCTATTCCCATTAAAACCAGCTGGTGGATGCCCATGGGTAGCCCAGTTTAAGGACAACCCAAGCACTGCACGGTTCCCCTCCCCATTTCTTGCTGCTTTGGGGACTTTGTCCCAGTGCCCCCATTTAACCAAACCCATTTGCCTCTCCCCAGTGTCGAACCCAAATCCACACCATCAAATTTGGGGATGAAGCAAGGATTTCTTGAGTAATTTGGGAATTACGTGGAGAAACCCATGCTTACATGCGTTCCTGGGGCCGGACAGAATTTCAGAGGGCAGTTTGGACAAGGGAGAGATCAGCACATGTAATTACATGCCGCTCCGTGATCAGCCTCACATGACAGCTTTATTGTCAGGGCATAAGCAGGTATTAACTGCAAAATGAGTTCCTCCCATGTTCCTTCTGCTGCTGCTTCCGCGAGGGTGACTGGAAGCGCAGCTGAAACTCATTGCAACAGGGGTCTGCTGGGGCACTGGGGCGTCAGGGGGGGGTCCCTCCCCCCTCATTGCTGGGAACTCTTCGCTATGGGGAACTGACGGCAGAGGGGTGATGCAAAAAAGTGGAGAAATTCGGTAAAAAAAAGTGCAGATTGTTTCATTTTACCGTGGTCATCTTTGCTTCCCGTTCCCCATTGCGGCTGTGGGGCAGAAGGTCCCCCCAGGGTCCAGATGGGAAAGAGGTGGAGCACTGAGAGGGAATTTGGGTTAATTGGATAGGTTTGGATTAATTAGAAGAGTGAGTTGGATGAATTTGGGTAGATTAGAAGGGTGAACTGGCTGAATTTGGATGAATTAGGATGAATTAGGATAAATGCTGGTCAATTGGAAGGATAAATTTGGATAAATTTGGATAAATTTGGATAAATGAGGACAAACGGAGGGCAGCAGAGCCTCAGGACCACGATCCTGCGGCTCCTTGGGTTGAGTTCATGCGTTTATGGTGAAAAAACCCCAATACTTTGTGTAGAGGCGGTCAGGATTTGCTTTCAGTTCCCACCGTTCTGCTCTGTCAGTCATTAGCAGACAATAAACTATGCTAATCAGCCTTTTGCCAACTCTGTTTGGGCTGTGACAGTAATTAATGAGTGATTTCGTTAATGAAAATAGGCTCGGCCCCTTTGGAGCCAATCTGGGCAACCACCGTTGGGTGTATTTGGGTGGATTCGTTAACGAAGTAATTAGCCATCATTAGTCTTCCAGCTGACAGACAGAGCTGGGTTTTCTGGTGACTGCGGTTGAGGAAAGATCCTCAAATCCAAAGGATTTGCTCCTGTTCCATTTCCTCCTCACCCCAAAGGGCACAACCAGGTCGATTTCCCCATCGTATTAATTAGGGTAAATTAGGGATGGCTAACCATCATGGCGGACCCAAAGGAGCGGGGGACACTGGAGGCCCCAGGGGGAACCCAGTAACCCCATTGTGTGTTGCTCCCATTGGGGGGTGTTGCTCCTTTGGCCAATCGTAGGGCTCCTCATTTGCGTGCTAATTTGCATAAAGGGGGGTGGGCGGAGAATTCCATTGGATTTTGGGGGTCCAGACAACGCAAGGACGCAGCTGAGCCATGGTGTCTGCGGGGGAAAGGAAGAGAAGACCCCAAAAGGGGAAGAAAGCCCAGCCAAGGGGAGGATCCCAGAAAAGAGCGCGTCAGAAGACTCAGAGCCGGAGACGCTCAGCCAAGAGGGTGAAGTTTAACGGGAAAACAAAACCCAAACCCAAACGACGACAGCAAAGAGGGTCCTCCAGCCCTTCCTTCGACCCCACCAAGATGCTCAGGCAGGACGGCAGGCTCCTGTCCCGCGAAGCCAAAGCTCTGATGGTGGCCTTCCTAAGGGACGTCTGCAGGCAGGTGGAGAACGAAGCGGAGCGGCTGCGGAAGGAGAGCCAACGTCCCATGGTGGGACCCGCGCACGTGCGAGCTGCCCTGCACCACGTCATGCCCAGGAACTGGAAGCGTGCGGCCGGCGGGCGGTAACAGCCAGCCCCATCCCTCCCCAGACCCGCCGAGGGGGCAGAAGAGGGGCCAGGTGACCCAAATCCCAAAGGGAGGGGGGTGAAACCCCAAAAAGAGGCAGAGAAACCAACGCGACCATTGGGTACCCAATGGGGGCCACCAAGCATGCAAAATTACACCACAGCATTGCAATACATGCCAACTCTGCAGTGTTTTGCAGCATCGATGTCTTTGTCTTCATTAATTATTTCGCTTTGG
>JACDJE010000702.1:83737-86783 GCA_016647715.1 Pavo muticus
GATGATCTTGCTCCATCCCCCTAAGAATAATTAGAGAGCATTGTAAGGCTCTCTGTATGCAAACGCTGATTGCTCTGCNGTGTTGAAGTATAGGGAACCCCAAACACTGAGGTTATAGGGAACCCCAAAATTTGACGTATGGGGAAACCCCAAGTGTTGAAGTATAGGGAACCCGAAGTGTTGAGGTATGGGGAAACCCAAGGGTTAAGCTATAGGGTGGATGTCTCAGGGCTCAAGAAGCCCCAGGTGTTTTGCTTTACCCACAGCTGCCTTTGGGGTAATTTAAGGGTTCTGCACCTGAGCTGGTTGGGATGGTTCCTTATAGGGTGTAGTTATGGGGTGGGGAGTTTTGCTACAGCAAAATGAGCTCATGGGGAGGTGAGTTTGTAGGGGCTGAAGTGTTCCTGGTTTGGGGGAAGTGAGGGCAAACTCAAGTCCCCATCTGTTCCTCAGGAATGGGGTCCCATTTCTCAGGTGGGAACCCCAAATGTTGTGCCTGCAGCTCCGTCCCTGCTGCTGACAGAGGAACCCTTTTCCCACCCCCACCCAGCCCCTACTGCACCCTGTTACCCCATAGGGACCCCAAAGCCATCCCCATGGCTGCAACAACCCCATATCCCACCACATTCCCCCTCTTTCCCTATGGATAACCCCGATATCCAACGCATCTGCACCAACCACGGCTCCCTTCAGTGCACTTAAAGGGAATGGGATTTCCACACCCAACACCCCAGAGATGTGGGGCAGCGGGACAGGACCGCCGTCCTCGGGGTTGTGGGGCGGGGATGTGGGGTTGGGTCACCTCTAGGGGGCTCCGGGGAAGCGCTGAGCTCCGCTCGGTGCCTTTTAGCGCCCGGATCCCATAGCAAAGCTTCCGGAGCAGCGCTGCGTTCGCCTCCATTGTGGGGTCTGGGGGGGGATCCGCTCCCCATAGGATGCGTTTTCCCAACGTATGGATTTAATTCCAGGTACCGGGGAGGGGGGAGGAATTGTAACGCACCGCGTTCGGCCTTGGGGTCGCTCCCCCCCCACGGTGGGGTGGGAAAATGGGGTCGGGGTGCGAATGGGGGGAAATGGGGAAAGGTTTTGGGGTGGTGGGGTGGGAAATGCGCGGCTGCGGGGGTCGCTGCCTCTCAGCCCCCTCCCCCCTCGAATCCCTTTGCAGTGAATGCTCCGATTTGTTGTGTTTTCCCCCCAAAATGAGGCTGATGGGGTCCCCCCCGTAGGGCTGGGGGGCTCATCCTGGCCCGGGGAAGGAATGTGGGATAAAAGTCCCACGTTTTGGCTCTGCCCCCCACGGAAACGAACCGATAAATCCAGCCCCCGGTTTTGGGGTGATTTCCCCCCTTTTAGGGGTTTCCCTTCCCTGCAGGGGATGCCCCGCCTGCCATGGAGCCCTGCGTGCTGCTGGACCCGCGGCAGAAGGCGCTGTACCGGGATGTGATGCAGGAGAGCTACGAGACGCTGATGTCCCTCGGTAACACCGACCCCAAACCCTCCGTTTTCCCCCCATTTCCATCCTCCCAGCCCTTGGGGTGCCCCATTTTGGGGGGAGCAGGAGGGAGGCTGGCGGCCGTGAGGGGCATTTCCCAAATCCTGGCATTTTCTGTGGTTTTTTGGGGCTCCCCATTCCCACGCTTCCGCCCTTTGGGTGCTGCATCCGCTGCGGTTTTGGGGCCGACCCCATTCCATCCATCCCGACCCCATTCCGTCCATCCCAGCCCCGTTTTGACCCCATTCCCCTCATCTCCCGCAGCTCAGGGCTTGGTGAACCACAAAGCAGCAGAGGAGGGCGCTGCGGGGCTGAAGGAGGACGCTGTGGGGTCAGAGGAGCCCCAGATGCACCCACCCCATAACCCGGCACAGAACCGATCGCTGGGATCCAACAGGCGGAAGGCGAAGCGCCCCGACAAAGCCGTCCCTATTGTTGTCACGCAGACACCCCGCGCCACCCCGACCCCCAGTCCCAATGGGGTGAAGCCCCCCCGGGTTCGGGACCGCCCGTTCGGCTGCCCCGATTGCGGCAAATCCTTCCCGTGGGCGTCGCATTTGGAGCGGCACCGGAGGGTCCACACGGGGGAGCGGCCCTACAGCTGCCCCGAGTGCGGGGAGTCCTACAGCCAAAGCTCCCACCTCCTCCAGCACCGCCGGACCCACAGCAGCGATCGGCCCCACAAATGCCAGCACTGCGGCAAACGCTTCGCCGGCGCCGCCGAGCTCCTGGCGCACAGCCGGGGCCACGCGGCCGAAAAGCCCCATAAGTGCGGGGACTGCGGGAAGGGCTTCGTCTGGGCGTCCCACCTGGAGCGGCACCGCCGGGTGCACACCGGGGAGAAGCCCTACGAGTGCCCCGAGTGCGGAGAAGCCTTCAGCCAGGGGTCCCACCTGGCCAAGCACCGCCGCAGCCATTCGGGAGAGCGGCCGCACCGCTGCTCCGCCTGCGGGAAATGCTTCGGCCAAAGCTCCGCCCTCAGCCGGCACCGCCGGAGCCACGCCGGGAAGAAGCCGCAGCGCTGCGCCGATTGCGGGAAGGCTTTTCGTGCCGCCCCGGCGCTGCTGCGGCACCAGCGCTGCCACCGGAGGGAGCGCAGCCATCGCTGCGGGGACTGCGGGAAGGGCTTCGCCTGGGCGTCCCACCTGCAGCGGCACCGCCGGGTGCACACCGGGGAGCGGCCGTTCCCCTGCGGGCTGTGCGGGGAGCGCTTCTCGCAGAAGGCCCATCTGCTGCAGCACGGCAAGACGCACCGCCCCGACCGGCCCTACAAGTGCGGGGACTGCGGGAAGCGCTTCGAGGACGCCCCGCCGTTCCTGGCCCACCGGCGCGGCCATGCGGCCCTGAAGAGCTTCACCTGCGGGGACTGCGGGAAGGGCTTCGCCTGGGCGTCCCACCTGGAGAGGCACCGCCGGGTGCACACCGGGGAGCGGCCCTACGAGTGCCCTGAGTGCGGCGAAGCCTTCAGCCAGGGATCCCACCTCACCAAGCACCGCCGCAGCCACGGCCCCAAAGCGGCTTTGGTCCTCGGGGAGGGGAGGGGGGAGGGGGGAG
>JACDJE010000702.1:118298-164933 GCA_016647715.1 Pavo muticus
AGTTGGAGGTAAAAAGTGGGGATTGAGGGGTAAAAAGCAGGGATTTGGGGGGTAAAAAGGAGTGTTTGGGAGCAGAAAGGGGGGCTGGGGGGCACTGCCGTCACCTGCACCAGCAGCGAGATCTCCTCAAACACCTCCTCCTGCGAGGCGCTGGGCGGGAAGACGCGGTCGAAGCTGAAGTCGTATTTGAGGTCGTCTTTGCGCTCACGGCCGATGTGGGACTGGGGGGGGATGGGGTCGTTATGGGGATGGGGAAGGGGAAATTCTGGGTCTGAAAATGGAGGAATCCACCCCAAAATCCCACCTCCTCCTCCCGGAGCAGCACCAGCGTCTTGTTGTCCTGCGGGGGGAAGTGGAGGTGCTCCATGCCCTTCTGTGTCCCCTTCTCAGCAGCCAGCAGCGGCCTCACGCGGCAGAACACGCGGATGTTCCCCTGGGCAAGGGAAAAGAGCCATAAAAACTGCAAGATTTGGGGTTTTCTTCAGCACAAAATCCATTTTCCCCGTGCAGACACCTTAAGCTCCTGCACCAGGTTGTGCAGGCGGCGGCGCTCCATCTCCAGCGAGTGCTGCTGCTCCTCCTTCTCCTGCAGGCGCTGCGACTGGGTTTGGTTTTGGGCCCTCAGCTCTGCCAGCTCTGCCTCGTAGAGCTCCTCCTGCTCCCGCAGCCGCCTCGCCTGCGACTCGGCCCTCAGCCGCAGCTCCGCCACCTCCGAGTCGCTCTGAGCCAACGCGGCCTTGGTCTGGTGAAGCTGAGCCTGGGGGGAGGGGAGAATCCCATCACAGAATGGCCTGGGTTGCAAAGGACCGCGATGATCGTCTGGTTTCAACCCCCCTGCTGTGTGCAGGGTCGCCAACCACCAGGCTGCCCAGAGCCACAGCCGGGCTGGAGGAGCGGTTCGACCTGCAGGAGGGGAGGGGAGGAGGTGGGATGGGTGGGGAAGGGCTGAACCCAGCATGGAAGGATTCGGGTGGGAGGTGGCTGAGTTTGTGAGGCTGCTCCTACAGCTCCATCAGCAGAGGGGTGGCAGTGGGACAGGGAGGGGGTTGGCCCTCTCTGCTCTGCCCTTGTGAGGAACCATCTGGAGTTCTGTCTCCCAACACAAGGAGGACGTGGAGATGTTAGAGAGGGTCCAGAGGGGGTCCACAAAATGATCAGAGGGCTGCAGCACCTCCTCTGCAAAGACAGGCTGAGGGAGCTGGGCTTGTTCAGCCTGAAGAAGGCTGCAGGGTGACCTCAGTACCTAAAGGGAGCCTATAAACAGCAGGGGAGTCAACTCTTTGAAAGGGTAAATAGCAGGACAAGGGGAAATGGTTTTAAGTTGAAGGAGGGAAGATTTAGGTTGGCTATCAGGGGGAATTCTTTACTGTGAGAGTGGTGAGGTGCTGGAACAGCTGCCCAGAGAGGCTGCGGATGCCCCGTCCATCCCTGGAGGTGTTCAAGGCCAGGTTGGATGGGGCCCTGGGCAGCCTCGTTTGGTGTAAAATGTGGAGGTTGGCAGTCCTGCATGTGGTGGGGGGTTGGAGCTTCATGATCCTTGAGCTCACTTCCAACCACAGCCATTCTGTGCAATTTTGTTCCCCACCTCAGCAGCCTCCAGCCGTGCTGACAGCTCCCTGCCTGCCTCCTGCAGCTCCTCCAACTGCCGTCCCCGCAGCTCTGATTCCTGGCGGTGCTTCTCCAGCTCTGTGCCCAACGTGCTGCAAGAAGTCCATCCCAGTGTCATGTTATGGTACCAACCCCCCAAACCCACCTCAACCCCAGCACCCCGCACCCACCTCACACATCCATCCAACTCCTCCACACGCCTCTCCCGTTCCTGTAACACCTCCTGCAGCTCCCGCAGCTGCTCCCGGAGCTGTCGGTTCTCCCCATCCAACCTCTGTGCTTTCTCCTTTTGGTTCCCCAGGGCTGCCCGGAGGTCGCTCACTTGTCCCTTCAAATCCCACGCCGCTCGACGACGATGGGCACCGCCAACCGGAGCCGCTGTAGGAACCGGGGCTGCCCCGCAGTTCCCTTTCCCGGCCCTCGGGGCGGCGGTCACCGTCACCGCTTTACGCGGAGGCCCTGCGGGAGAAGAGGCGCTGCATTCCCGGTGCCCACACACCGACCGGCCGCCCTCCCCGCCCCGTTACCTGGCCCCGGTGCAGCCGGAACGCTCAGTGCCCGCAGCGGGGCTCGGCCGGGGGGCTGCGATGAGGCGGTGCCGGAGCGGGCGCGTTTCTGTGGGGCAGAGCGGAGGTAACGCCGGGCTTGGAGGGTGAGGGCAGGCCGCGGGGAGGGGAAGCGGGCCGTACCTGCTCGGGAGCCGCCGGCTGAGGGCCGGGAGCCGCCCGCTTAGCCGCAGCTCTGCGGACCGGGAGCCGCGAGGTGGCGGCGGGAACGGGGAGCGGCGCAACCACCGCCATTCCCAGCGCGGAACCGACGCTCCCACCAGACCCCACAGCCGCCATTGCGCGCCTTCCTTCAAACTCCTCACTGTAGCGCGCCCATTGGCCGCCCCTCCTCCAATCGCCGCAATTCCTTCCTCACTCAGTCCCGCCCGCCTTTCTCTGTCCACCAATCAGCGCGATACCTCCTCGCCCGCCGATAGGAGAGAAGTCACGTGACGCTCACCGGCCGCCAACAACGGTCGAGATGGGCGGGGCTGCGCGGAAGGAGCGGAGCCACAGCGCCATTTCCCGCCTATNACTTCTCACCTGTCCTGAGATGGCTGGTAATTCTCATCCCGCAAATCATCGGTGTAGGCGAGGTCATCTTCCTCGGCAAAGTCCTCCTCTTCCTCCTCCTCCTCCTCCTCCTGGGGTGCAGCATGTCGGTCTCCTTTCTGCTCCAACCTGGGCGTGCTGGAATGCAATGCTCAGAGTCAGCTCTGCCCAAAGGGGATTTTAATGGGGAAACTTCATTCAGCAGCAGCACTGTGCTGCAGGATGGCACGGGGACAAAGCCCTCATGGAGCCAAATGGGTCCAGATGGAACTTCAAGCTCAGCAGACCCCACTTTGGGGCCGTCACTCACCTCTCGTGATCCGGTGCTGCAGTTTCTGCCTCTGTCTGCCCCTGGGGAGCTGTAGGGAGACAGAGTGGTGGTGAGTTAAGGCTGAGGTGCTGGAGATGCAGAGGAAGGAAGAGGAGGATGGGATACATCTCTACTGGGATGGAGCCGTGTTGGGTTGTGGATTTGTTTTGGCGTCTGCTGGGATGGAGTTGGACACAATGACCCTTACAGGACCTGGGGTGTTCTGTGATGATGAGGAACGCCACCCAACCCAAACACCCCCACGGGATGGAGCTGGCGATACTGGGACGGAACCGGACCTGATGATCCTTATGGGACCTGGGAAATTCTATGATCCTATCCAACCCAAACTCACCTCCGTCACCACCACCACCTCCATCACCACCGGGTGACCAAACTGCATCGTCCTTCACGGCGCTGGGCTCTTCCACCATCGGCTCAACCACAATCCCCGTCCTCCGCAGCGACCGCCGACGGACGGGGACCGGTGGGGACCCCCGCTCTGAGCCCCCCCCGGCTCCATCACACCTCTGTGGGGCATCACCTGCGCTGGGGAAGCCCCAGGAGAAGCGGTGCCCAGCCACGCACTCCCACACCAGCGGGGCCGGGCTGCCCGGGGCCGGGGGCTTAACGTCGGGGACGAAGCCGCACTCCCGGCTGTGGCCGTGGGACAACGCGACCAAGCGCTGCAGGGCGTCGGCATCGGCGTGGAGAAGGTTGGGGTCTGCGGGGCGGGGTGCTGGGTTTGGGGAGGAAAACGAGGAATTGGGTGAAAAGTGGCTGCAAAAGTTCTGATTTTTTGGTTTTTGGCCCCGGAAAGCATCCGTGGGGATCGACATCCCCAGCCAGCCAACGTCCCCAACCAGCCAACGTCCCCAGCCAGCCAACGTCCCCAGCCAGCCAACGTGGTCATGGAGCGGCTCTCCCCATGGGATGGGACACGTGGGGTGAATCCCTGTGTGTGCCCCCACCCAACTGCATCTGCTCCTCCAAAGGCATCTTCACCATAAATGGGTTTTGGGTAAAAACACCCAAAAACACACCGGGCCCAAAAAGCAGCCAGGGGAACAACGTCCCCAACCACCCAATGAGCCCCGCCAGCCAATGACCCCAACCAACCAACGTGGCCATGGAGCAACTCTCTCCCTACGGGACACTATGGGACGCCAAGCCGTGTCTGACCCCAGAGCACATCCTACAATGGGAACCTTCCCCGCAGATGTGTTTTGGGTTAAAAACCACGAAACCCAGCACCGATGTGGGGTCTCCAAGGAGGAGGCGGCTCCTACCTGCGCTCACAACGCAGCCCTGCGAGCTGTACCTGCAAAGGGAAGAACCGTGAGCACCCANGACGCTCACCGGCCGCCAACAACGGTCGAGATGGGCGGGGCTGCGCGGAAGGAGCGGAGCCACAGCGCCATTTCCCGCCTATCGCCGCCATTTTGAATCATCACTTGGCGACGGCGCCATTTTGTGATCCTCCCACAGGGGTGGTCCTTGCCCTGCCGAGAGCTTTAGAGCCCTCCCCGTCAAAAATCACAGCTCTCCGCCCTCAGGGTGAGCTCCATACCGTAAATATTGTTATCTTCCCCTAAAATGGTTGTGACCCCGCCTTAAATATCGCTGCTCCGCCTGCAATGGGCGCTCCCCCCGTAGCGGCTCTCTGGGCCTCCCCTCACCCCTCAGCACAGTGGCGGCTCCGCAGGTCCCCTTCACGCTGTGGGACTCATGGGGTCTGCAGTGCTGGGGTGAATCTCAGCGTCTGGGGATGAACAGAGCTGCGATGGGACACAGAGGATGTCCATTGCTGCCCCCCCCCCCTTGAGATGGGTTGGTGGGGGTCTTTTAAGTTATTGTTATCGTTTCTCTTTTTAAATGTAGATTTTTTTTTTAAAGTATTGTTATTTATTCTTTTGTGTATTTGTTGGTGCGTTACCTTGTTTTCTTCCTTTTTAGCTTCCTGGAGGGAGCCATGTTCTGCTGGAAAAGCCACACATGGTGAGGTGGGTAGGCTTCTTGTCTGATAGAGCCCACATTGCTTTGGTCCCAGGATGAAGACTCAGCCTGTTCCATGGAACCAAACCCCCAATAACTGATAACAATCAGTGATCGATTACCATCAGCAGGTATTCTTTATTATATTGTGACAGAGAAGAACAGTGTTAACACCCAAAGCAGTTTTCTACCTTTGCTTCCGTGTGCATTCTTATATTTCCAAAAGCATTACATAATCATTAGATTTCCACAAATCCTGATACATGATTACACTATTTCCCAAAATGTCCGTATCTTTTCCAGGCTGTCCATCTCCACCAATTTTCTTCCTTTCTATGGTTTCTTTATTCCAATTGGATTTCAGTTGGAGGTTGCGCATCCTCAGCTCGGTGGACCCTCAGGCAGCTTTGGCTCACAGAACTGCAGCAGTGTTCTCACTCAGCACAAACACTGGCTTTTCTTGTTCCCACTGTGGACTTCCTTGCTCAATTTGAGTTATCGTGGTTTTTGTATGCTGTGCAATCAGCAGTCTATGAAGCTTAACTCCTGTGGTTGCTGTGAGGTGCAGTTCATCTCTCAGTCTGATTCTTCAGATATTTTTCCTGGAACAGAAAGAGAAAAGCAAGGGATGCTGAGGTGGGACAGCTTGTCATCCCATGGGAATCCCCACATTCCTTTGGTTTGGGGAAGACTCACCCGATTCTTCGGTTCGTTCCCCTGGAAAAAAAAAAAAGAAAAGCAACACATGATGAGAAGAACATCTCATCCCACAGCTAACAGAGGCAGACTCCAGTGTTTTTAATTTCAGAAGGGAAACTCACCAAGCTCTGCAGTGTATTTCTCTGCAAAAGAAGTGAATAAGAAATGCATGATGAGAAGGGTCAGATGATCATCCCATGGCTGATCCCATGGGAGGACCCCAAATTCCTTGAGTATTAGGAGGGAGACTTACTCGGATCTGCAACATTTGAATCTGAAAAGGACAAGCAGAAACAGTGCATGATGAGAGGAACATCTCATCCCACAGCTCGCACAGGAATTCCCCAGCATTTTTAATTTGGGAGGGGATACTCACCCATCTCTTCACAGTCTTTCTCTGGAAAAGAAAGAGAAAAGCAGTGCATGGTCAGAGGGGATTTTTCATCCCATGCGCAGTCCTTTGGGAAGACTCCAAATTCCCTCCGTTTAGTGGCTGCAACTTACGTAACAGTGATTTCCGTATCTCTGCAAAAAAGAGAAAGCACCACATGATGAGATGGGACAGCTTGTCATCCCATGGGACACCCCATATTCCTTTTGGTTCAGGGATGAAGACTCACCCACTTCTTCAGTTTGATCCTCTGGAAAGGAAAGAGAAAGTCAGTGCATGATGAAGGGAACGGCTTATCCCACTGCTCACACAGGCTTTCCCGTTGTGTGTTTTTTTTAATTTGAGAGGGTGGACGCACCTGATTCTGCAGCTTGTTCCTCTGCAAAATAAACGAATAAGAAACGGGTGATGAGAAGTGTTGGATTATCATCCCATGGCTGATCCCATGGGAAGACCCCAGACTCCTTCAGTGTTGGGAGAGAGACTTACTCAGATTTGCAGCACTTAAATCTGCGAAGGAAAAGCAGAAGCAGTGCATGAGGAGAGGAACATCTCATCCACAGCTCACACAGGGAGATCCCAGCGTTTTCTATTTGGATGTGAATACTCACGTATTTCTGTGCAGTTTTCCTCTGGAAAAGAAAGAGAAGAGCGGTGCATGATGAGGTGGGGCAGCTTGTCATCCCATGGGAAACCATATATTCCTTTTTTTTCAGACAAAAAGACTCACCCACTTCTTCTGTTTGTTCCACTGGAAAAAGAAAGAAAATCAATGCAGGATGAGAGGAGCATCTCATCCCACAGCTCACACAGGAAGACCCCAGTGGTTTTAATTTGGGAATGAAGACTCACCTGTCTCTTCATAATGTATGTCTGGAAAAGATAGAT
The DNA here is from genome assembly GCA_016647715.1 of Pavo muticus. NCBI lineage: Eukaryota > Metazoa > Chordata > Aves > Galliformes > Phasianidae > Pavo > Pavo muticus. Next base: position 125,290 of record JACDJE010000702.1, read on the forward strand.
AAAATAAGTGCACGGTCAGAGGGGATTTTTATTTTTTATTTGTGATGGGTGACTCACCTGATTCTGCACCTAGCTTCTTGGCTAAAGAAGAACATTAGAAACGCATAATGAGTAGGGTGATATTATCATGCCATAGCTGATCCCATGGGATGACCCTAAATTCGTTCAGTGTAGGGAGGGACTTACTCAGATCTGCAGCAGATAAACCTTCAAAGGAAAAGCAGAATTAATGTTTAATGAGGGGAACATCTCATCCCACAGCTCCCACAAGGTGACCCCAGCATTGTAAATTTGGGAGAGGAGACTCACTCATCTGTTCAACTTTCTCCTCTGGCAAAGAAAGAGGAAAGCAGTGTGTGGTCAGAGGGGATTTTTCATCCGATACGCAGTCTCTTGGGATGAACCCAGATTCCCTCACTTTAGTGACTGCAACTTACTAAAAGCTGAATTCTCTTTCTCTGAAAAAAAAAAAAAAAAAAAAANCTCCAGGGGAGGGCGAAACTGGGGTGGTTGCAGCCCGATATGAAGCACATCTGTGCTGGAGAAGAGGAGGGGGGAAGGAGTTGGGGAAAGGAGAGAGAGGAAGGAAACTGAGGGAAATGGTGGAGGAGACGAGGAAGAAGATGAGTAAAAAATGAGTAAAAACGAGAGAGGAAGTCTGGGGAAGGAGGTGGGAGAAGGAGATTGGAGACAGAGATGGAGTACAAGATGCTGGAAAAAATGGGGTAGGAGAGCTGGAAAGGAGATGAGTAAAAAGTTCATGAAGAATATGAGGGAAGAATCTGTAGGAGAAGAGAGGGGCCCAGAGGGTTACAGCCAGCAGGGGAGGAGGGAATGTGTCACTCGAACATGAGTTCCATGAGCACAGCCACCACCCCCTTGGGCAGTGCCAGTGCTCCTCACAGACTGAGGAGCAGAGCAGGTGACCCCCCAAGGATTTCCCCTACAAAGAGCCCCACAGAAACAGAAATCCCTCACCTGAGCTCCAGGCAGCGCGTGGTTACGTGTAGCTTTTCCTACCTTTGCCCAGCTCCAGGGTTCAGTAGGAGGAACTTGGCCATGGATCAATACGGGCAAAGGTTAAAGAACACTAAACACATCTCATTGCAGCTTCGTGCACCACCCTGGGGCTCTGCATCCACCAGGAACGTGGACTTGGACAAAGCATTGCCATAGCACAGGGGAAGGCAGCAAGCTGCGCTCCATGAGCATTTCTCCCAATTTCTCCAACCTCCCACAGGTTACAGGGGCAAGTAGCACTGCCAGAGCATTTCCCGAGGGCTGGCGATGCGGGATTAAGGCTTGAGGCAGCTGGGAGAGGTGGGAGGTTGCTCTGAGCTATGCCCAAGGTGCGATGGGTCCTTTGGTCAGTAGGGATTTTTTAAGTAACCAACCATTAATGCAGAAGTTAATATCTGTTTGCCCTGTGACACCCGCACAGCCAGTGTTCCTCTTCTGGGGGGCTCTGGGGATGAGCAGGGGTTTGTGGAGAATGTGGGAGATGCTTCACGGGGGGGAGATCACTCGGTTCAGTTGGGGCTTGGTATGTTTTTTTATTTTCTTCTTCTTGTGTATTTTTTGTGTATTAATTTGATTTCTTCCTTTTTAGCTTCCTGGAGGCAGCCTTGTTCTGCTGGGAAAGCAACGCATGGTGAGAAGGGTCGGCTTGTTATCCGATAGAGCCCACGTTGCTTTGGTTCCAGGATGAAGACTCAGCCTGTTCCATGGAACCAAACCCCCAATAACAATCAATGATCCATTACTATCAGCAGGTATTTTTTATTATATAGTGAGAGACAGCGGGGTTAACACCCAAAGCAGTGTTCTACCTCGGGTTCTGCATGCATTCTTATATCCCAATATATGCGTCCCTTTTCCAGGATCTGCATTTCCTCCCATTTTCTTCCTTTCTGTGTTTTCTTTTATCCAATTAAATTTCAGTTGGAGGTCGCACATCCTCAGCTTGGTGGTCCCTCAGGCAGCTTTGGCTCACAGAACTGCAGTGTTACTCAATACAAACACTGACTCCTCTTGTTCCCAGTGTGGATTTCCTTGCTTGATTTGAGTTATCGTGGTTTTTTAATCCAGTGCAGTCAGTGATCTGGTAAGCGCAACTCCCATGGTCACTGCGAGGTGCAGTTCATCTCTCAGTCTGATTCTTCAGATGGTTTTTCTGGAATAGAAAGAGGAAAGGAACGGATACTGAGGTGGGACAGCTTGTCATCCCTTGGGAAACCCATATTGCATTGGGTTGGGGAAGACGCACCCACAGCTCCAGTACGTTCCACTGGAAAAGAAAGAGAAAAGTAACACATGACGAGAGGAACATCTCATCCCACAGCTCTCACAGGCAGAACCCAGTGTATTTAATTTGGGAAAAGAGACTCACCCATCTGTTCACAGTGTTCCTCTGGAAAACAAAAGAGAAAAGAGAGAAGAGCAGTGCATGGTCAGTGGGGCTTTTACATCCCATACACAGTTGCTTGGAAGAACAACAGATTCCCTCACTTTAGTGAGTGCAACTTACTCAGCACCGAATTCCATTTCTCTGCAAAAAAGAAAGAAAAAGCATGGCATGATGCGGTGGGACAGCTTGTCAACCCATGGAGAACCCCATATTCCTTTGATTCGGGGCAGAACACTCACCGAATTCTTTCGTTCGTTTCTCTAAAAAAGAGAGAAGCAACACATGACGAGAGGAAATCTCATACACAGCTCACACGGAAGACCTCTGTTTTTAATTTGAGAGGGGAGACTCACCCAGTTCTGCAGTGTGTTTTACTACAAAAGAAACAAATCAGCAATGCACAGTGAGAAGGGTCAGATGATCATCCCATCGCTGATCTCATGGGAAGACCCCAAATTCCTTCAGTATTAGGAGGCAAACTTACTCAGATTTGCAGCACTTAAATCTGCAAAGGAAAAGCAGAAAGCGCGTGATGAGAGGAACATCTCATCCACAGCTCACACAGGTAGAACCCCCCCCCCATTTTTTTTTTTTTTTAATTTGGGAGGGAGACTCACCCAGTTTTGCAGCTAGAATCTCTGGAAAAGAAACAAATAAGAAATGCGTGATGAGAAGGGTCAGATTATCATCCAATGGCTGATCCCATGGGAAGACCCCAAATTGCTTCAGTATTAGGAGGGAGACTTACTCAGATCTGCAGCACTTAAATCTGCAAATGAAAAGCAGAAACAGTGCATGATGAGAGGAATGTCTCATCCCACAGCTCACACAGGAAGACTCCAACATTTTTAATTTGGGAGGGGAGACTTACCTATCTCTTCATACTGTTTCCCTGGTAAAGATATACAAAAGCAGTGCATGGTCAGAGGTGTTTTTTCATCCCATATGCAGACCCTTGTGAAGACCCCAAATTCCTTCAGTTTAGTGACTGCAACTTACTCAACACTGAATTCTGTTTCTCTGAAAATGAAAAGAAAGAGGAAGCACCACATGATAAGGTGTGACCGCTTGTCATCCCATGGGAAACCCCATCTTCCTTGGGTTTGGGAAGAAGACTCACCCACTGCTTCACTTCTTTCCGCTGAGAAAGAAAGAAAAAGCACCGCATGATGAGGTGGGACAGCTTGTCATCCCATGGGAAACCCCATATTGCTTTGGTTCGGGGCAGAAGACTCACCCACTGCTTCTGTTCGTTCCACTGGAAAAGAAAGAGAAAATCAACGCATGATGGGAGGAACATCTCATCCACAGCTCACACAGGCACAGCCCTTTGTTTTTACTTTGCAAGGGAGCACTCACCCAGTTTTGCAACTTCTTCCTCTGCCAAAGAAACAAATAAGCAATGCATGATGAGAAGGGTCAGATGATCATCCCATGGCTGATCTCATGGGAGGACCCCAAATTCCTTCAGAGTACAGAGGAGACTTACTCAGATTTGCAGCACTTGAATCTGCAAAGGAAAAGCAGAAACAGTGAATGATGAGAGGAACATCTCATCCACAGCTCCCAGAGGCAGAACCCCTTTTCTCTTTTTGATTTCAGAGTGAGGACTCACCCAGTTTTTCACCTAGCTTCTCTGCAAAAGGAACAAGTAAGAAATGCATGATGAGATGGGTCAGATGATCATGGGATCAGCCATGGGAAGACCTCAAATTCCTTCAGTGTAGGAAGGGAGACTTACTCAGATTTGCAGCACCTAAATCTGCAAAGGAAAAGCAGAAAGTGGGAGATGAGAGGAACATCTCATCCCACAGCTCACACAGGAAGATCCCAGTGCTTTTAATTTGGGTTGGGACTCACCAATGCCTTCATGGTGATGGTCTGGAAAAGAAAGAGAAAAGCACTGCATGGTCAGTGGTGTTTATTCATCCCATTTGCAGTCCCTTGAGAAGACCCCAAATTGACTGCAACTTACTTAACTGTGAATTCTGTTTCTCTGCAATAAAAGAAAGAGAAAGCACCGTGTGATGTGGTGGGACAGCTTTTCATCCCATGGGAAACCCCACAGTCCTGTGGTTCAGGGAAGAAAACTCACCCAATTCTTCAATTCTTCCCACTGGAAATGGAAGAGAAAAGCAATGCATGATGAGGGGAACATCTCATCCCACAGCACACAGGCAGACCCACTTTTCATTTAATGTGGTTTGGAGGACTCACCCAGTTTTCCAGCTTGTTCCTCTGCAAAAGAAACAAATAAGAAACGCATGATGAGAAGTGTTGGATTATCATCCCATGGCTGATCCCATGTGAAGACCCCAAATTCCTTCAGTGCAGGGAGGGAGACTTACTCAGATCTGCAGCACTAGAATCTGCAAAGGAAATGCAGAAAGAGTGCATGATGAGAGGAACATCTCATCTAATGTTGACACAGAAAAACTTACTTTTTTAAACTTGGGGGGGAGACTCACCCAGTTTTGCAGCTTGTTTCTCTGCAAAATAAATGGATAAGAAATGCGTGATGAGAAGGGTCAGATGTTCATCCCATGGCTGATCCCAAGGGAAGACCTCAAATTCCCTCCGTGTAGGGAGGGAGACTTACTCAGCTCGTCAGCATGTAAACCTGCAAAGGAAAAGCAGAAACAGTGCGTGATGAGAGGAACATCTCATCCACAGCTCACACAGGAAGAGCATTTAAAAGAAAAAATGTTGTGGGAAACTCACCCAATATCTTAACGTGTTCCGCTGGAAGGGAAAGAGCAGAGCAGTGCATGGTCAGAGGGTCAGCTCCTCATCCCACAGCTGATGCCATAGGGAGACCCTGAATTCCCTCAGTATGGGGAAGGAGACTTACTCAACTTTCCATCTTTTTCCTCTGCAGAATAGAAGCAAAGGAAATGCATGGTCAGAGGGGACAGATGCTCATCCCACGGCTAATGCCATGGGAGACTCTGACTTCATTCAGGATGAGGAAGGAGACTTACTCAACTTTCCATCTTTTTCCTCTGCAGAATAGAAGCAAAAGAAATGCATGGTCAGAGGGTCAGCTGCTTATCCCACGGCTATGCCATGGGAGACTCTGACTTCGTTCAGGATGGGGAAGGAGACTTACTCAACTGTCCATCTTTTTCCTCTGCAAAATAGAAGCAAAGGAAATGCATGGTCAGAGGGGACAGATGCTCATCCCACGGCTAATGCCATGGGAGACTCTGACTTCGTTCAGGATGGGGAAGGAGACTTACTCAACTGTCCATCTTTTTCCTCTGCAAAATAGAAGCAAAGGAAATGCATGGTCAGAGGGGACAGATGCTCATCCCACGGCTAATGCCATGGGAGACTCTGACTTCATTCAGGATGGGGAAGGAGACTTACTCAACTGTCCATCTTTTTCCTCTGCAAAATAGAAGCAAAGGAAATGCATGGTCAGAAGAAACACCTTCTCATCCTATGGGCATCCTATGGCCAGACCCCAAATCTTTTTGTTCTGGTAAGTGGCCAATGACCACTTTGGTCCCAAGAAGGAATTAAACCAATAGAAAGGAAACGATTGGGCAAGAGTTTTGCAAGTGGATCAGTCAGGATAGACACATCCCACAACCCAACTGCATCCCATGAACCCAGAACAGCCCAAAGGCCCCAGCACATCCCAAGGCCCCAAAGTTCCCATGGTCCCAGCACATGGCATAAACCCAGCACTCTGCAGTCTTCTATCAGTTCCATTAAAGGGACTTTGGTGGTGGAAGGGGCTGGAAGGACTCACTCAGCTCTCTCCTCAGTGCCGCTGGAAAACAAAGCGGAGGAAGAGGTGGTCAGCAGGGAATCTTGGTTTGTGGGGACGTCTCCAGAGGATCTGGACCTTTCCACTTGCCCCACGGTCCAGCCACGTTCCTGTCTTCCCACCCACACCCCTTTTCTTTTTCCCCTTCCTTCATTCCCAAAAGAAAGGCAAATGTTATTTAACGAGCAATATGGGAAACTCAGGAAAAATCTCCCTTCCTCCTCGTGTGTACCTCCATGGAGCAGAGCTCAGCACCACCCCGACCATCCCTGTCCCTGCACAACACCTCCCTGCGCTCCATCCCCTCTGCTTTCAGCTCACCTCGCTTTCTATGGAGAAAAACAGTGATGACAACAGCTGACCCAACCAGAAGTGTGAGGATCACAGCCAGAGCCACCTTCCAGGGATGGATGATTTGGGAAAAGGGATCTGGAAAAAACATCAGAAAAAGGGCTCATTTACGTTGGAGCTGCTCAGCATCCTGTGCGCACTGCCACTGAGACATAAAGAAAGCCATCCCAGAAACCCAACCCAACCACCTCCTCCATGCAGATCCATCCCCAAATCACACCGTGCGCCCGCTGCAACTGCAGCATCTGATGAAGCAATTCAGCCCCAACCTCTCTCAGAGGCTGCTGTCCTTCAGCTCTCCATCCATGGACATGAGGATGAGGATGGACAGAGGTCGGGTGGGACACACAAACCCAGCGAGAGCTGGAGGCGTCACCCCAGCCACTGACCTGACACCTCCAGGTTCACCACAGCTTCTGCATAGCCATCACCATCTTGCACAACACAGATATATGAGCCACTATCAGAGGATCTCACTTCAGTGATGCGCAGATCCAGGTTTCCATCAGAGAGACCATCCCTGAGCAGTTCTGTCCTCCCTTTATATTCCTCCATCTGCCCCAGGTCCTCTCCGTTTTGGTAGTGGTGCACAAGCCCAGAGGACCGGTGCTGGATCCATCTGATGTCGGAGCTCCAAGCATCCTTGCAAGGGGACAGCTGGCAGCGCAGCACGACGTCCTGTCCCACGATGGCAGTGACAGGGAGGCTCGGTGCCACCACCCTGAGCTGGGCTGTGCAATGAGAAGGGCACAGAGAGAGGGTGAGATGGTGGGTGCGTGAATGTGGGGGCATGGAGCGGCACAGGGTGAGTTGGTGTGTGTTCCATAGCATGTAAAAGCACTGGAGAGGGAGCAGGAGGGAGTGGGGAAGGATTTCTGTGGGTGGGAACCCACTCACGATGTGTGGTGGAGGTGAAGAAGACACAGAAATTTACCCAAAATCACATGTTTCTTGGAAGAACTGAAGTGAAAGTGAAACCTAAGCAGGGCTGGGTGCTGGGCTTGGGTCCTCCCTGCCCCATGGCCGCTCCCCCACCCCACAGCAACAGCTCTGGCAGTCACAGCAGCCCCACAGGACCCCTACCTGATCCCGGCTGGAGGAGGTGCAGAGCCACGAGATAAGGCAGGAGGGTCCTCCAGGGGAGGGCGAAACTGGGGTGGTTGCAGCCCGATATGAAGCACATCTGTGCTGGAGAAGAGGAGGGGGGAANATGGTCAGAGGAGATTCTTCATCCCACGGCTGATCCCATGGGAAGACCCCAAATTCTCTCAGTTTAGTGACTGCAACTTACTCAATGCTGAATTCTGTTTCACTGCAAAAAAGAAAGAAAAAGCACGGCATGATGAGGTGGGACAGCTTGTCATCCCATGGGAATCCCCATATTGCTTTGGTTTGGGGAAGAAGACTCACCCAGTTCTTCTCTTTGTTCCACTGGAAATGGAAGAGAAAAGCCGTGCATGATGAAAGGAACATCTCATCCCACAGCTCACACGGGATGACCGCAGCGTTTTCAGTTTAGGAGGGGACACTCACCCATCTTTTCATTGTGTTTCTCTGGAGAAAAAAGAGAAAAGCAGCGCATGGTCAGAGGCACATCCCATCCCACAGCTCCCACAGGAAGATCCCCTTTTATTTTTTTAATTGGGGACGGAGGACTCTGCTAGATTTGCAACTTGATGCTCTGCATAAGAAATTAGAAATGCATGATGAGAAGGGTGAGATTATCATCCCATGGCTGCTCCCATGGGAATCCCCCATATTCCTTCAGTGTATGCAGGAAGACTTACTCAGATCTGCGTGCCTTCTGTCTGCAGAGGAAGAGCAGAAACAGTGCACAGTGAGAAGAACATCTCATCCCATACCTCCGACTGGAGGAACCCATCATTTTTATATGGGAGGGGATACTCACCCATCTCTTCACAGCGTCCCTCTGGAAAAGAAAAAGAGTGCATGGTCAGAATGGTTTATTGATCCCACATGCAGTCCCTTGGGAAAACCCCACATTCCCTCAGCTTAGTGACTGCAACTTACTCAATGCTGAATTCTGTTCCTCTGCAAAAAGGAAAGAAAAAGCAAGACATGATGAAGTGGGACAGCTTGTCATCCTATGGAAAACTCAATATTCCTTTGGTTTGGGGAAGAATACTCACCCAATGCTTCAGTTCGTTTCTCTGCAAAGAAAAAACAGAAACAGTGCATGATGAGAGGAACATCTCATCCCACAGCTCCCACAGGAAAACTCCAATGCTTTTAATTTGGGAGGGGTGACTCACCCATCTCATCACGGTCTTTCTCTGGAAAAGAAATAGAGAAGCAGTGAATGGTCAGAGGAGATTCTTCATCCCACGGCTGATCCCATGGGAAGACCCCAAATTCTCTCAGTTTAGTGACTGCAACTTACTCAATGCTGAATTCTGTTTCACTGCAAAAAAGAAAGAAAAAGCACGGCATGATGAGGTGGGACAGCTTGTCATCCCATGGGAATCCCCATATTGCTTTGGTTTGGGGAAGAAGACTCACCCAGTTCTTCTCTTTGTTCCACTGGAAATGGAAGAGAAAAGCCGTGCATGATGAAAGGAACATCTCATCCCACAGCTCACACGGGATGACCGCAGCGTTTTCAGTTTAGGAGGGGACACTCACCCATCTTTTCATTGTGTTTCTCTGGAGAAAAAAGAGAAAAGCAGCGCATGGTCAGAGGCACATCCCATCCCACAGCTCCCACAGGAAGATCCCCTTTTATTTTTTTAATTGGGGACGGAGGACTCTGCTAGATTTGCAACTTGATGCTCTGCATAAGAAATTAGAAATGCATGATGAGAAGGGTGAGATTATCATCCCATGGCTGCTCCCATGGGAATCCCCCATATTCCTTCAGTGTATGCAGGAAGACTTACTCAGATCTGCGTGCCTTCTGTCTGCAAAGGAAGAGCAGAAACAGTGCACAGTGAGAAGAACATCTCATCCCATACCTCCGACTGGAGGAACCCATCATTTTTATATGGGAGGGGATACTCACCCATCTCTTCACAGCGTCCCTCTGGAAAAGAAAAAGAGTGAATGGTCAGAATGGTTTATTGATCCCACATGCAGTCCCTTGGGAAAACCCCACATTCCCTCAGCTTAGTGACTGCAACTTACTCAATGCTGAATTCTGTTCCTCTGCAAAAAGGAAAGAAAAAGCAAGACATGATGAAGTGGGACAGCTTGTCATCCTATGGAAAACTCAATATTCCTTTGGTTTGGGGAAGAATACTCACCCAATGCTTCAGTTCGTTTCTCTGCAAAGAAAAAACAGAAACAGTGCATGATGAGAGGAACATCTCATCCCACAGCTCCCACAGGAAAACTCCAATGCTTTTAATTTGGGAGGGGTGACTCACCCATCTCATCACGGTCTTTCTCTGGAAAAGAAATAGAGAAGCAGTGAATGGTCAGAGGAGATTCTTCATCCCACGGCTGATCCCATGGGAAGACCCCAAATTCTCTCAGTTTAGTGACTGCAACTTACTCAATGCTGAATTCTGTTTCACTGCAAAAAAGAAAGAAAAAGCACGGCATGATGAGGTGGGACAGCTTGTCATCCCATGGGAATCCCCATATTGCTTTGGTTTGGGGAAGAAGACTCACCCAGTTCTTCTCTTTGTTCCACTGGAAATGGAAGAGAAAAGCCGTGCATGATGAAAGGAACATCTCATCCCACAGCTCACACGGGATGACCGCAGCGTTTTCAGTTTAGGAGGGGACACTCACCCATCTTTTCATTGTGTTTCTCTGGAGAAAAAAGAGAAAAGCAGCGCATGGTCAGAGGCACATCCCATCCCACAGCTCCCACAGGAAGATCCCCTTTTATTTTTTTAATTGGGGACGGAGGACTCTGCTAGATTTGCAACTTGATGCTCTGCATAAGAAATTAGAAATGCATGATGAGAAGGGTGAGATTATCATCCCATGGCTGCTCCCATGGGAATCCCCCATATTCCTTCAGTGTATGCAGGAAGACTTACTCAGATCTGCGTGCCTTCTGTCTGCAGAGGAAGAGCAGAAACAGTGCACAGTGAGAAGAACATCTCATCCCATACCTCCGACTGGAGGAACCCATCATTTTTATATGGGAGGGGATACTCACCCATCTCTTCACAGCGTCCCTCTGGAAAAGAAAAAGAGTGCATGGTCAGAATGGTTTATTGATCCCACATGCAGTCCCTTGGGAAAACCCCACATTCCCTCAGCTTAGTGACTGCAACTTACTCAATGCTGAATTCTGTTCCTCTGCAAAAAGGAAAGAAAAAGCAAGACATGATGAAGTGGGACAGCTTGTCATCCTATGGAAAACTCAATATTCCTTTGGTTTGGGGAAGAATACTCACCCAATGCTTCAGTTCGTTTCTCTGCAAAGAAAAAACAGAAACAGTGCATGATGAGAGGAACATCTCATCCCACAGCTCCCACAGGAAAACTCCAATGCTTTTAATTTGGGAGGGGTGACTCACCCATCTCATCACGGTCTTTCTCTGGAAAAGAAATAGAGAAGCAGTGAATGGTCAGAGGAGATTCTTCATCCCACGGCTGATCCCATGGGAAGACCCCAAATTCTCTCAGTTTAGTGACTGCAACTTACTCAATGCTGAATTCTGTTTCACTGCAAAAAAGAAAGAAAAAGCACGGCATGATGAGGTGGGACAGCTTGTCATCCCATGGGAATCCCCATATTGCTTTGGTTTGGGGAAGAAGACTCACCCAGTTCTTCTCTTTGTTCCACTGGAAATGGAAGAGAAAAGCCGTGCATGATGAAAGGAACATCTCATCCCACAGCTCACACGGGATGACCGCAGCGTTTTCAGTTTAGGAGGGGACACTCACCCATCTTTTCATTGTGTTTCTCTGGAGAAAAAAGAGAAAAGCAGCGCATGGTCAGAGGCACATCCCATCCCACAGCTCCCACAGGAAGATCCCCTTTTATTTTTTTAATTGGGGACGGAGGACTCTGCTAGATTTGCAACTTGATGCTCTGCATAAGAAATTAGAAATGCATGATGAGAAGGGTGAGATTATCATCCCATGGCTGCTCCCATGGGAATCCCCCATATTCCTTCAGTGTATGCAGGAAGACTTACTCAGATCTGCGTGCCTTCTGTCTGCAGAGGAAGAGCAGAAACAGTGCACAGTGAGAAGAACATCTCATCCCATACCTCCGACTGGAGGAACCCATCATTTTTATATGGGAGGGGATACTCACCCATCTCTTCACAGCGTCCCTCTGGAAAAGAAAAAGAGTGCATGGTCAGAATGGTTTATTGATCCCACATGCAGTCCCTTGGGAAAACCCCACATTCCCTCAGCTTAGTGACTGCAACTTACTCAATGCTGAATTCTGTTCCTCTGCAAAAAGGAAAGAAAAAGCAAGACATGATGAAGTGGGACAGCTTGTCATCCTATGGAAAACTCAATATTCCTTTGGTTTGGGGAAGAATACTCACCCAATGCTTCAGTTCGTTTCTCTGCAAAGAAAAAACAGAAACAGTGCATGATGAGAGGAACATCTCATCCCACAGCTCCCACAGGAAAACTCCAATGCTTTTAATTTGGGAGGGGTGACTCACCCATCTCATCACGGTCTTTCTCTGGAAAAGAAATAGAGAAGCAGTGAATGGTCAGAGGAGATTCTTCATCCCACGGCTGATCCCATGGGAAGACCCCAAATTCTCTCAGTTTAGTGACTGCAACTTACTCAATGCTGAATTCTGTTCCTCTGCAAAAAAGAAAGAAAAAGCAAGACATGATGAAGTGGGACAGCTTGTCATCCCATGGAAAACTCAATATTCCTTTGGTTTGGGGAAGAAGACTCACCCAATGCTTCAATTCGTTTCTCTGGAAAAGAAAGAGCAAAGCAGCGCATGATGAGAGGAACATCTCATCCACAGCTCACACTGACAGACCCCAGTGTTTTTAATTTGAGAGGGGAGACTCACCCCGTTCTGCAATGTGTTTTTCTGCAAAAGAAACAAGAAATGCATGATGAGAAGGGTGAGATTACCATCCCAAGGCTGATCCCATGGGAAGAGCCTAAATCTCTTTGGTTTGGGCAGGGTGACTCACTCAACTTTGCATTACTTCTCTCTGCAAAGGAAAAGCAGAAACAGTGCATGATGAGAGGAACATCTCACACAGGCAGAACATTAAAAAAACAAAAAACAGAAAAACGCTGGGAAGAGAGACTCACCCAGTATCTCTGTCTGTTCCGCTGTGAAAGAAAGAGCAGAGCAGTGCATGGTCAGAGGGGACAGCTGCTCATCCCATGGCTCATGCCATGGGGAGACCCTGGATTTCCTCACTTTGGGGAAGGGCACTTACCGAACTCTGCATCTTTTCTCACTACAAGATACAAGCAAAGGGAATGCATGGTCAGAAGAAAGACCTTCTCATCCCATGGCTGCTCCCATTCCCAGACCTCAAATCTTTTTGTTCTGGTAAGTGGCCAGTGACCACATTGGTCACAAGAAGGAATTAAACTAAGGAATGGGTTGGGCAAGAGGTCTTAAGTGGATCAGTGAAGATAGCACATCCCACAGCCCAACTACATCCCATGAACCCAACAAATCGTAAGCCCAGAACACATCCCAAGGCCCTGAAGTTCCCGTGGTCTCAACACATGGCATAAACCCAGCACTCTGCAGTCTTCTATCAGTTCCATTAAAGGGACATTAAGGGTGGTGGAAGGGGCTGGAAGGACTCACTCAGCTCTCTGCTCAGTGCCGCTGGAAAACAAAGCGGAGGAAGAGGTGGTCAGCAGGGCAGCTTGGTTTGTGGGGACGTCTCCAGAGGGTCTGGACCTTTCCACCTGCCCCACGATCCATCACATTCCTGTCTTCCCACCCACACCCCTCTCCTTTTTCCCCTTCCTTCATTCCCAAAAGAAAGGCAAACGTTATGTAATGAGCACTGGGAATCCCAGGAAAAATCTCCCTTCCTCGTCCTGTGTACCCCCATGGAGCAGAGCTCAGCACCACCCCGACCATCCTTGTCCCTGCACAACACCTCCCTGCGCTCCATCCCCTCCGCTCTCAGCTCACCTCGCTTTCTATGGAGAAAAACAGTGATGACAACAGATGACCCAACCAGAAATGTTACAATGACAGCCAGAGCCACCTTCCAGGGATGGATGATTTGGGAAAAGGGATCTGGAAAAAACATCAGGACAAGGGTTCCTTTTCCATTTGCAAATGTGGAAAAGCAAGAGTCAGACTTGGGAGATCACAGAACCCAAAGGGGCAGCAACCAGGGAGCAGTGACACTCAGTGGCAGCGTCCCCAGCTTGGCACAGGTGGAGGAGCTGCTCAGCATCCTGTGCCCACTGCCACTGAGACATGGAGAAACCCATCCCAGAAACCCAACCCAACCACCTCCTCCATGCAGATCCATCCCCAAATCACACCGTGCGCCCGCTGCAAGTACAGCATCTGATGGAGCAGTTCATCCCTGACCTCTTTCAAAGGCTGCTGTCCTTCAGCTCTCCATCCATGGACACCCCAGCCACTGACCTGACACCTCCAGGTTCACCACAGCTTCTGCATAGTCATCACCATCTTGCACAGCACAGCTGTATGAGCTGCTATCAGAGGATCTCACAGCTGTGATGCGCAGATCCAGGTTTCCATCAGAGAGACCATCCCTGAGCAGTTCTGTCCTCCCTTTATATTTCTCCATCTTCTCCAGGTCCACTCCATTTTGGTAGTGGTGCACAAGCCCAGAGGACGGGTGCTGGATCCATCTGATGTCCGAGCTCCGAGCATCCTTGCAAGGGGACAAACGACAGCGCAGCACGACGTCCTGTCCCACGTTGGCAGTGACACGGAAGCTCGGTGCCACCACCCTGAGCTGGGCTGTGCAATGAGAAGGGCACGGAGAGAGGGTGAGATGGTGGCTGCGTGAATGTGGGGGCATGGAGCAGCACAGGGTGAGTTGGTGTGTGCTCCATGGCATGTAAAAGCAGTGGAGAGGGAGCAGGAGGGAGTGGGAAAGGATTGCTGTGGGTGGGAGCCCACTCAGAAGGCGTGGTGGAGGTGAAGAGGAGACGGAAATTCTACCTGAAATCACACGTTTCATGAAGGACCGGAAGTGAAAGGGAAACTCAAGCGTGGCTGGGTGCTGAGTTTGGGTCCTCCCTGCCCCATGGCCGCTCCCCCACCCCACAGCAACAGCTCTGGCAGTCACAGCAGCCCCACAGGACCCCTACCTGATCCCGGCTGGAGGAGGTGCAGAGCCACGAGATAAGGCAGGAGGGTCCTCCAGGGGAGGGCGAAACTGGGGTGGTTGCAGCCCGATATGAAGCACATCTGTGCTGGAGAAGAGGAGGGGGGAAGGAGTTGGGGAAAGGAGAGAGAGGAAGGAAACTGAGGGAAATGGTGGAGGAGACGAGGAAGAAGATGAGTAAAAAATGAGTAAAAACGAGAGAGGAAGTCTGGGGAAGGAGGTGGGAGAAGGAGATTGGAGACAGAGATGGAGTACAAGATGCTGGAAAAAATGGGGTAGGAGAGCTGGAAAGGAGATGAGTAAAAAGTTCATGAAGAATATGAGGGAAGAATCTGTAGGAGAAGAGAGGGGCCCAGAGGGTTACAGCCAGCAGGGGAGGAGGGAATGTGTCACTCGAACATGAGTTCCATGAGCACAGCCACCACCCCCTTGGGCAGTGCCAGTGCTCCTCACAGACTGAGGAGCAGAGCAGGTGACCCCCCAAGGATTTCCCCTACAAAGAGCCCCACAGAAACAGAAATCCCTCACCTGAGCTCCAGGCAGCGCGTGGTTACGTGTAGCTTTTCCTACCTTTGCCCAGCTCCAGGGTTCAGTAGGAGGAACTTGGCCATGGATCAATACGGGCAAAGGTTAAAGAACACTAAACACATCTCATTGCAGCTTCGTGCACCACCCTGGGGCTCTGCATCCACCAGGAACGTGGACTTGGACAAAGCATTGCCATAGCACAGGGGAAGGCAGCAAGCTGCGCTCCATGAGCATTTCTCCCAATTTCTCCAACCTCCCACAGGTTACAGGGGCAAGTAGCACTGCCAGAGCATTTCCCGAGGGCTGGCGATGCGGGATTAAGGCTTGAGGCAGCTGGGAGAGGTGGGAGGTTGCTCTGAGCTATGCCCAAGGTGCGATGGGTCCTTTGGTCAGTAGGGATTTTTTAAGTAACCAACCATTAATGCAGAAGTTAATATCTGTTTGCCCTGTGACACCCGCACAGCCAGTGTTCCTCTTCTGGGGGGCTCTGGGGATGAGCAGGGGTTTGTGGAGAATGTGGGAGATGCTTCACGGGGGGGAGATCACTCGGTTCAGTTGGGGCTTGGTATGTTTTTTTATTTTCTTCTTCTTGTGTATTTTTTGTGTATTAATTTGATTTCTTCCTTTTTAGCTTCCTGGAGGCAGCCTTGTTCTGCTGGGAAAGCAACGCATGGTGAGAAGGGTCGGCTTGTTATCCGATAGAGCCCACGTTGCTTTGGTTCCAGGATGAAGACTCAGCCTGTTCCATGGAACCAAACCCCCAATAACAATCAATGATCCATTACTATCAGCAGGTATTTTTTATTATATAGTGAGAGACAGCGGGGTTAACACCCAAAGCAGTGTTCTACCTCGGGTTCTGCATGCATTCTTATATCCCAATATATGCGTCCCTTTTCCAGGATCTGCATTTCCTCCCATTTTCTTCCTTTCTGTGTTTTCTTTTATCCAATTAAATTTCAGTTGGAGGTCGCACATCCTCAGCTTGGTGGTCCCTCAGGCAGCTTTGGCTCACAGAACTGCAGTGTTACTCAATACAAACACTGACTCCTCTTGTTCCCAGTGTGGATTTCCTTGCTTGATTTGAGTTATCGTGGTTTTTTAATCCAGTGCAGTCAGTGATCTGGTAAGCGCAACTCCCATGGTCACTGCGAGGTGCAGTTCATCTCTCAGTCTGATTCTTCAGATGGTTTTTCTGGAATAGAAAGAGGAAAGGAACGGATACTGAGGTGGGACAGCTTGTCATCCCTTGGGAAACCCATATTGCATTGGGTTGGGGAAGACGCACCCACAGCTCCAGTACGTTCCACTGGAAAAGAAAGAGAAAAGTAACACATGACGAGAGGAACATCTCATCCCACAGCTCTCACAGGCAGAACCCAGTGTATTTAATTTGGGAAAAGAGACTCACCCATCTGTTCACAGTGTTCCTCTGGAAAACAAAAGAGAAAAGAGAGAAGAGCAGTGCATGGTCAGTGGGGCTTTTACATCCCATACACAGTTGCTTGGAAGAACAACAGATTCCCTCACTTTAGTGAGTGCAACTTACTCAGCACCGAATTCCATTTCTCTGCAAAAAAGAAAGAAAAAGCATGGCATGATGCGGTGGGACAGCTTGTCAACCCATGGAGAACCCCATATTCCTTTGATTCGGGGCAGAACACTCACCGAATTCTTTCGTTCGTTTCTCTAAAAAAGAGAGAAGCAACACATGACGAGAGGAAATCTCATACACAGCTCACACGGAAGACCTCTGTTTTTAATTTGAGAGGGGAGACTCACCCAGTTCTGCAGTGTGTTTTACTACAAAAGAAACAAATCAGCAATGCACAGTGAGAAGGGTCAGATGATCATCCCATCGCTGATCTCATGGGAAGACCCCAAATTCCTTCAGTATTAGGAGGCAAACTTACTCAGATTTGCAGCACTTAAATCTGCAAAGGAAAAGCAGAAAGCGCGTGATGAGAGGAACATCTCATCCACAGCTCACACAGGTAGAACCCCCCCCCCATTTTTTTTTTTTTTTAATTTGGGAGGGAGACTCACCCAGTTTTGCAGCTAGAATCTCTGGAAAAGAAACAAATAAGAAATGCGTGATGAGAAGGGTCAGATTATCATCCAATGGCTGATCCCATGGGAAGACCCCAAATTGCTTCAGTATTAGGAGGGAGACTTACTCAGATCTGCAGCACTTAAATCTGCAAATGAAAAGCAGAAACAGTGCATGATGAGAGGAATGTCTCATCCCACAGCTCACACAGGAAGACTCCAACATTTTTAATTTGGGAGGGGAGACTTACCTATCTCTTCATACTGTTTCCCTGGTAAAGATATACAAAAGCAGTGCATGGTCAGAGGTGTTTTTTCATCCCATATGCAGACCCTTGTGAAGACCCCAAATTCCTTCAGTTTAGTGACTGCAACTTACTCAACACTGAATTCTGTTTCTCTGAAAATGAAAAGAAAGAGGAAGCACCACATGATAAGGTGTGACCGCTTGTCATCCCATGGGAAACCCCATCTTCCTTGGGTTTGGGAAGAAGACTCACCCACTGCTTCACTTCTTTCCGCTGAGAAAGAAAGAAAAAGCACCGCATGATGAGGTGGGACAGCTTGTCATCCCATGGGAAACCCCATATTGCTTTGGTTCGGGGCAGAAGACTCACCCACTTCTTCTGTTCGTTTCACTGGAAAAGAAAGAGAAAATCAACGCATGATGAGAGGAACATCTCATCCACAGCTCACACAGGCAGAACCCCTTTTTTTTCCTAATGTTTGAGGGAGGACTCACCCAGTTCGGCAGATAGTTTCTCTGCAAAAGAAACAAATAAGCAATGCATGATGAGAAGGGTCAGATGGTCATCCCATGGCTGATCCCATGGGAAGACCCCAAATTCCATCCTTGTAGGGGGTAGACTTACTCAGATCTGCAGCACTTAAATCTGCAAAAGAAAAGCGGAAACAGTGTGTGGTGAGAGGGACATCTCATCCACAGCTCACACAGGAATACCCCATCATTTTTAATTTGGGAGGGGAGACTCACCCATCTTTTCACAGTGTATGTCTTGAATAGAAAAAGAAAGCAGTGCACGATGAGGTACATCTCATCCCAAAGCTCCCACAGGAAGACCGCCTTTTTTATTTCTAATTTGGGTTGAAGGACTCACCCAGTTTTGCAGCCAGTTTCTCTGCAAAAGAAATAAATAAGAAACGCATGATGAGAAGGGTCAGATGATCATCCCATGGCTGATCCCATGGGGAGACCCCAAAATCCTTCAGTGCAGGGACGGAGACTTACTCAGATCTGCAACATTTGAATCTACAAAGGAAAAGCAGAAACAGTGCGTGATGAGAGGAACATCTCATCCCACAGCTCCCATAGGAGGACCCCAACGATTTTAATTTGGTTGAGGAGACTCACCCATCTTTTCACAGTCTTTCTCTGGCAAAGAAGGAGAAAAGCAGTGCATGGTCAGAGGGGATTTTTCATCCCATACATGGTCCCTAGGAAGACCCCAAATTCCCTCAGTTTAGTGACTGCAACTTACTCAGCTGTGAGTTCTGTTTCTCTGAAAAACAAAAGAAAGAAAAAGCACCGCATGATGAGGTGGGACATCTTGTCATCCAATCGTAAACCCCACATACCTTCGGTTAGAGGATGAAGACTCACCCACTGCTTCAATTTCTACCACTGAAGAAGGAAGAGAAAAGCACTGCGTGATGAGGTGGGACAGCTTGTCATCCCATGGGAAACCCCAAATTCCTTTGGTTCGGGGAAGAAGACTCACCCACTTCTTCAGTACGTTCCACTGGAAAAGAAAGAAAAAATCAGTGCATAGTGAGAGGAACATCTCATCCAACAGCTCACACAGGCAGAGCCCCTTTATCTTTTAAAAGTTGGGTGGAAGGACTCACCCAGTTTTGCGGCTTGTCTCTCTGTCGAAGAAACAAATAAGAAAGGCATGATGAGAAGGGTGAGATTATCATCCCATGGCTGAGCCCATGGGGAGACCCCAAATTCCATCTGTGCAGTGGGAGAGACTTACTCAGATTTGCAGCACTTGAATCTGCAAAAGAAAAGCAGAAACAGTGCGTGATGAGAGGAACATCTCATCCACAGCTCACACAAGCAGACCCCGCTTTTTTATTTAATTTGGGAGGGAGGACTCACTCAATTTTGCAACTTGTTCCGCTGTGAAAAAAATAAGAAACGCATGATGAGAAGGGTCAGGTTATCATCCCATGGCTGCTCCCATGGGAAGACCCAACATTCCCTCAGTTTAGTGACTGCAACTTACTCAGCACTGAATTCTGTTTCTCTGCAGAAAATAGAAAGCAAGGCACGATGACGTGGGACAGCTTGTCGTCCCGTGGGAAACCCCATACTGCTGTGGTACGGGGAAGAAGACTCACCTGATTCTTTAGCTTGTTGCTCTGGAAAAGAAAGAGAAAAGTGCCACATGATGAGAGGAACATCTCATCCACAGCTCACACAGGCAGAGCTCCATTTCTTTAATTTGGGAGGGAGGACTCACCCAATTTTGCAACTTGTTCTTCTGTGAAAAAAATAAGAAACACGTGATGAGAAGGGTCAGGTTATCATCCCATGGCTGCTCCCATGGGAAGACCCAACATTCCCTCAGTTTAGTGATGCAACTTACTCAGCACTGAATTCTGTTTCTCTGCAGAAAATAGAAAGCAAGGCATGATGACGTGGGACAGCTTGTCATCCCATGAGTAACCCCATATTGCTTTGGTGTGGGGAAGAAGACTCACCTGATTCTTTAGCTTGTTGCTCTGGAAAAGGAAGAGAAAAGCAGTGCATGATGAGAGGAACATCTCATCCACAGCTCACACAGGAAGACCCCCTTTTATTTAATTTTGGAGGAAGCACTCACCGAGTTTTGCAGCTACTTTCTCTGCAAAAGAAACAAATAAGCCATGCATGATGAGAAGGGTCAGGTTATCATCCCATGGCTGATCCCATGGGAAGACCCCAAGTTCCTTCAGTGCAGGGATGGAGACTTACTCAAATCTGCATCCCTGCTCTCTGCAAAAGGAAAGTAGTAATAATGCATAATGAGAGGAACATCTCATCACAGGGCTCACACAGGAAGACTCCAATGATTTTCATTTGGGAGGGGAGACTCACCCATCTCATCACAGTGTCCCTCTGGAAAAAAAATAGAAATGCAGTGAACGGTCAGAGGGGATTCTTCATCCCATGGCTGCTCCCATGTGAAGACACAACATTCCCTCAGTTTAGTGACTGCAACTTACTCAATGCTGAATTCTGTTTCTCTGCAAAAAATAAAGAAAAGGCAAGGCATGATGAGGTGGGACAGCTTGTCATCCCATTGAAAACCCCATATTGCTTTGGTTTGGGGAAGAAGACTCACCTGATTCTTTAGCTTGTTGCTCTGGAAAAGGAAGAGAAAAGCAGTGCATGATGAGAGGAGCATCTCATCCCACAGCTCACACAGGCAGAGCCCCTTTTATTTCTTTAATTTGGGAGGGAGGACTCACCCAATTTTGCAACTTGTTCCTCTGTGAAAAAAATAAGAAACGCATGATGAGAAGGGTCAGGTTATCATCCTGTGGCTGCTTCCATGGGAAGACCCCAAATTCCTTCAGCGTAGGCAGGGAGACTTACTCAGCTCTGCATCCCTTCTGTCTGCAAAAGCAAAGTAGGAACAATTCATGATGTGAGGAACATCTCATCCCAGAGCTGACACAGGAAGACTCCAACATTTTTCATTTGGGAGGGGATACTCACTCATCTCTTCACAGTGTCCCTCTGGAAACGAAATCGAAAAGCAGTGAACGGTCAGAGGGGATTCTTCATCCCATGGCTGCTCCCATGGGAATCCCCCATATTCCTTCAGTGTATGCAGGAAGACTTACTCAGATCTGCGTGCCTTCTGTCTGCAAAGGAAGAGCAGAAACAGTGCACAGTGAGAGGAACATCTCATCCCATACCTCCAACTTTAGGACTCCATCATTTTTATATGGGAGGGGATACTCACCCATCTCTTCACAGCGTCCCTCTGGAAAAGAAAAAGAGTGAATGGTCAGAATGGTTTATTGATCCCACATGCAGTCCCTTGCGTAAAACACACATTCCCTCAGCTTAGTGACTGCGACTTACTCCATGCTGAATTCTGTTCCTCTGCAAAAAACAAAAAGCAATGGACGCTGAGGCTGTAGTGCTTGTCATCCCATGGGCAACCCCATATTGCTTTGGTCTGGGGAAGAAGACTCACCTGATTCTTTAGCTTGTTGCTCTGGAAAAGAAAGAGAAAAGCACCGCATGATGAGAGGAAATCTCATCCACAGCTCACACAGGCAGAGCACCTTTTATCTAACTTCGGAGGGAGGACTCACCCAATTTTGCAACTTGTTCCTCTGTGAAAAAAATAAGAAACACGTGATGTGAAGGGTCAGGTTATCATCCCATGGCTGCTCCCATGGGAAGACCCAACATTCCCTCAGTTTAGTGACTGCAACTTACTCAGCACTGAATTCTGTTTCTCTGCAAAAAATAGAGAGCAACGCATGCTGAGGTGGGACAGCTTGTCATCCCATGGGAAACCCCATATTGCTTTGGTTTGGGGAAGAAGACTCACCTGATTCTTTAGCTTGTTGCTCTGGAAAAGGAAGAGAAAAGCAGTGCATGATGAGAGGAACATCTCATCCTCAGCTCCCGTAGGAAGACTCCAGTGATTTTCATTTGGGAGGGGATACTCACCCATCTCTTTCCAGTGTCCCTCTGGAAAAGAAATAGAAAAGCAGGGAATGGTCAGAGGGGATTCTTCATCCCATGGCTGCTCCCGTGGGAAGACCCCAAATTCCCTCAGTTTAGTGACTGCAACTTACTCAATGCTGACATCCATTTCTCTGCAAAAAAGAAAGAAAAAGCACCCCATGATGAGATGGGACTGCTTGTCATCCCATGGGAACCCCATGTTGCTTTGGTTTGGGGAAGAAGACTCACCAATTGCTTCAGTTTGTTCCTCTGGAAGAGAAGTAGAAAAGCAGGGAATGGTCAGAGGGGTTTTTTCATCCCATATGCAGTTCCTTGGAAAACCCGAAATTCCCTCAGTTTACTGCCTGCAACTTACTCAGTAGTGAATTCCCTTTCTCTGTAAAAAAGAAAGGAAAAGCACCGCATGATGAGGTGTGACAGCTTGTCATCCCATGGGAAACCCATATTATGTGGGTTCGGCAAAGAAGACTCACCCACTACTTCATTTTGTTTCACTGGAAATGGAAGAGAAAAGCAACGCGTGATGAGAGGAACATCTCATACACAGCTCACACAGGAAGACCCCCTTAATTTTTTTGTAATTTGGGTGGGAGCACTCACCCAGGTCTGCAGCTAGTTTCTCTGCAAAAGAAATGGATAAGGAATGCATGAGGAGAAGGTTCAGATGATCATCCTGTGTCTGATCCTATGGGAAGCCCCCAGATTCCTTCCATGTAGGGTGGGAGACTTACTCAGATCTGCAGCACTTAATTCTGGAAAGGAAAAGCAGGAACAGTGCGTGATGAGAGGAACATCGCATCCCACAGCTCACACTGGCAGCACATGTAAAACCATGAAGGGAGACTCACCCGCTATCGCTGTTAGTTCCACTGGAAAGGAAAGAGCAGAGCAGTGCGTGGTCAGAGGGGACAGCTGCTCATCCCACGGCCGATGCCATGGGGAGACCCTGAATTCTTTCACGTTGGGGAAGGACACTTACCCAACTCTTCATCTTTTCTCTCTGCAAAACAGAAGCAAAGGAAATGCATGGTCAGAGGGAATACTTTCTCATCCCGTGGCTGCTCCCACACCCAGACCCCAAATCTTTTTGTTCTGGGAAGTGGCCACTGACCACTTTGGTCCCAGAAGGAAATAAACCAGTAGGAAGGAATGGATCAGGCAAGAGTTGTGAAGTGGATCAATCAGGATCGACATGGGATCCCACAGCCCCAACACATCCCACAGCCCCAACACATCCCAAGGCCCCAAAGATCCCATGGCCCCAGCACATGGCATAAACCCAGCACTCTGCAGTCTTCTGTTAGTTCCATTAAAGGGACTTTGGTGGTGGAAGGGGCTGGAAGGACTCACTCAGCTTTCTGCTCTGTGCAGCTAGAAAACAAAGCGGAGGAAGAGGTGGTCAGCAGGGCAGCTTGGTTTGTGGGGACGTCTCCAGAGGGTGTGGACCTTTCCACCTGCCCCACGGTCCACCCACGTTCCTATCTTCCCACCCACACCCCTTTCCTTTTTCCCATTCCTTCATTCCCAAAAAGAAAGGCAAACGTTACGTAATGAGCACTGGGAATCTCAGGAAAAGTCTCCCTTCCTCCTCGTGTGTAGCTCCATGGAGCAGAGCTCAGCACCACCCCACCATCCCTGTTCCTGCAGGGCACCTCGCTGCACACCACCCCTCCACTGCCAGCTCACCTCGCTTTCTATGGAGAAAAGCAATGATGACAAATGACCCAATCAGAAATGTTACAATGACAGCCAGAGCCACCTTCCAGGGATGGACGATCTGGGAAAAGGGGTCTGGAAAAAACATCAGGAAAAGGGTTCCTTTTCCATTCCCATATGTGGAAAAGCTCAAGTCAGTCTTGGGAGATCAGAGAACCCAAAGGGGCAGCAACCAGGGAGCAGTGAGACACAATGGCAGCGTCCCCAGCTTGGCACAGGTGGAGGAGCTGCTCAGCATCCTGTGCCCACTGCCACTGAGACATGGAGAAACCCATCCCAGAAACCCAACCCAACCACCTCCTCCATGCAGATCCATCCCCAAATCACACCGTGCGCCCGCTGCAAGTACAGCATCTGATGGAGCAGTTCATCCCTGACCTCTTTCAAAGGCTGCTGTCCTTCAGCTCTCCATCCATGGACACCCCAGCCACTGACCTGACACCTCCAGGTTCACCACAGCTTCTGCATAGTCATCACCATCTTGCACAGCACAGCTGTATGAGCTGCTATCAGAGGATCTCACAGCTGTGATGCGCAGATCCAGGTTTCCATCAGAGAGACCATCCCTGAGCAGTTCTGTCCTCCCTTTATATTTCTCCATCTTCTCCAGGTCCACTCCATTTTGGTAGTGGTGCACAAGCCCAGAGGACGGGTGCTGGATCCATCTGATGTCCGAGCTCCGAGCATCCTTGCAAGGGGACAAACGACAGCGCAGCACGACGTCCTGTCCCACGTTGGCAGTGACACGGAAGCTCGGTGCCACCACCCTGAGCTGGGCTGTGCAATGAGAAGGGCACGGAGAGAGGGTGAGATGGTGGCTGCGTGAATGTGGGGGCATGGAGCAGCACAGGGTGAGTTGGTGTGTGCTCCATGGCATGTAAAAGCAGTGGAGAGGGAGCAGGAGGGAGTGGGAAAGGATTGCTGTGGGTGGGAGCCCACTCAGAAGGCGTGGTGGAGGTGAAGAGGAGACGGAAATTCTACCTGAAATCACACGTTTCATGAAGGACCGGAAGTGAAAGGGAAACTCAAGCGTGGCTGGGTGCTGAGTTTGGGTCCTCCCTGCCCCATGGCCGCTCCCCCACCCCACAGCAACAGCTCTGGCAGTCACAGCAGCCCCACAGGACCCCTACCTGATCCCGGCTGGAGGAGGTGCAGAGCCACGACATAAGGCAGGAGGGTCCTCCAGGTGAGGGCGAAACTGGGGTGGTTGTAGGCCAATAGGAAGCGCATCTGTGCTGGAGAAGAGGAGGGGGGAGGGAGTTGGGGAAAGGAGAGAGAGGAAGGAGACTGAGAAGGAGATGATGGAGAAGATGGGGAAGTAGATGGGTAGTAAATGGGTAAAAGATGAGAGACGAAGACAGGGGAAGGAGATTGGGAAAGGAGATGGTGGAGGTTCTAGAGAAGATGGGGAAGTAGATTTGGAAAGGAGATGAGTAAAAAGTTCGCAAAGAATATGCTGGAAGATGCTGTAGGAGAAGAGAGGGGCCCAGAGGGTGACAGCCACCAGGGAAGGAGGGGATAGGGTCACTCGAACATGAGTTCCATGAGCACAGCCTCCACCGCCCTGGGCAGTGCCAGTGCTCCTCACAGGCTGCAGGGCAGAGCAGGTGACCCCCCAAGGATTTCCCCTACAAGGAGCTCCACAGAGACAGAAATCCCTCACCTGAGCTGCAGGAAGCGCGCGACTATGCCCAGCTTCTCTTACCTTTGCCCAGCTCCAGGGTTCAGTAGGAGGAACTTGGCCATGGGTCAATACGGGCAAAGGTTGGAGAACATTAAACACATCTCATTGCAGCTTCGTGCACCACCCTGGTGCTCTGCATCCAAAAGGAACATGGATGCAGGAGAAGCATTACCATAGCACAGGAGAAAGCCATGGGCTGTGCTCCATGAGCTTGATCTGAGCTATGCCCCAAGTGTGATTGTTTCTTTGTTCAGTAGGGATTTTTAAGTTAATCAACAATTAATGCAGAAATTAATAAACGTTTGCCCCTGTGACACCCTCACAGCCACTCTTCCCATGTTGGGAGGTTTCAGGGGACAAGGAAAGGTCTGTGGGGAAGGTGGGCAATCGCTCGGTGCACTCAGTGCATGGAATCTGGATTCCTCTAATTAAGGAGAGCTGTAATGGTGGAGAGTGAAAGGAGGAGGGCCGTCCCCTGGGATGTGTGCTGGAACCATTTTAGGCTCCAAGCCTGTTCAGCAGCACCCAACCAAGCCATAAGCTGCTGGGTGAGCTCTTGGTTAATGGTTCCATCAGCACAGCAGAATGAGGAACACACGCGGCTGAACCAGCAGGAGGAACCTTTTGTGCTGTTGTTTCTTTGGGCATTCAATGCGAGTGCTGGGGGTCGTGGTGGAGGAGAGTCCCCCCCGCTGCGGGGCTCACGGGGTCAGCTCTGAAGTGCGGGGCTGTTCTCATAGCACCGCGATGGGACACCAAGGGCTGTCGTTGGTGCTCCCCCATTGAGGAAGGTTGGTGTTGTTCATTTAAGTAATTATTATTGTTACTCCTTTTTAATTGTCGATTTTTTTTTTGAATTATTCTTTTTTAAATTTTCTTATTTTTGTGTATTTTTTTTGTATTAACTTGTTTTCTTCCTCTTTAGCTTCCTGGAGGGAGCCTTGTTCTGCTGGGAAAGATGTGCATGGTGAGAAGGGTCGGCTTGTTATCTGATAGAGCCCACGTTGCTTTGGTTCCAGGATGAAGACTCAGCCTGTTCCGTGGAACCAAACCTCCAATAACTGATAACAATCAGTGATCGATTACCATCAGCAGGTATTCTTTATTATATTGTAACAGAGAACAGTGTTAACACCCAAAGCAGATTTCTACCTTTGCTCCCGCATGCATGCTTACATTTCCAAAAGCATTACGTACTCATTAGATTTCCACAAAGCCTGATACATGGTCACACTATTTCCCACAATGTCCCTATCTTTTCCAGGAGCTCTGTCTTCCTCCCATTTTCTTCCCTTATATGGTTTCTTTCTTCCAGCTGGATTTGAGTTGGAGGTCGCACATCCTCAGCTCGGTGGTCCCTCGGGCAACTTTGGCTCACAGAACTGCAGTGCTCTCACTCAATGCAGACCTGGCTCCTGGTGTTCCTGGAGTGGATTTCCTTGCTTGCTTTGAGTTATCCTGATTTTGGTATCCTGTGCAATCAGCGGTCTATGAAGCTTAACTCTTGTGGTTGCTGTGAAGCGCAGTTCATCTCTCAATCCAATTCTTCGGATGGTTTTCCTGTAAAAGAAAGAGAAAAGCAATGGGTGCTGAGGTGGGACGGCTTGTCATCCCATGGGAAACCCCACATTGCTGTGGTTCGGGGCAGAAGACTCACCCACTGCTTCAGTTAGTTCCACTGGAAAAGAAAGAGAAAAGCAACGCAGGTTGAGAGGAGCATCTCATCCACAGCTCACACAGGCAGATGATTTTAAGAAAAGTTGGGAAGGGAGACTCACCCAATGCTGCAGCTTGTTCTGCTGGAAAGGAAAGAGCAGAGCAGTGCGTGGTCAGAGGGGACAGCTGCTCATCCCACGGCTGATGCCATGGGGAGACCCTGAATTCCCTCCAAGTGGGGAAGGAGACTTACCCAATGCTGCATCTTTTCCCCCTGCAAAATAGAAGTAAAGGAAATGCATGGTCAGAGGGAAAACGTTGTCATCCCATGGCTGCTGCCATGCCCAGACCCCAAATCTTTTTGTTCTGGGTAGTGGGCAATGACCACTTTGATCTCAAGAAGTAATTTAACTAACAGGAATGAACTGATTCGACAAGAGTTGTGGAGAGGATCAATCAGGATTGACACATCCCACGACCCCAGCACATCCCATGATGCCAACACATCCCATGACCCCAACTCATCCCANCAGTGAGACACAATGGCAGCGTCCCCAGCTTGGCACAGGTGGAGGAGCTGCTCAGCATCCTGTGCCCACTGCCACTGAGACATGGAGAAACCCATCCCAGAAACCCAACCCAACCACCTCCTCCATGCAGATCCATCCCCAAATCACACCGTGCGCCCGCCCCAACTGCAGCATCTGATGGAGCAATTCATCCCCAACCTCTTTCGAAGGCTGCTGTCCTTCAGCTCTCCATCCATGGACATGAGGATGAGGATGGACAGAGGTCAGGTGGGACACACAAACCCAGTGACACCTGGAGGCATCACCCCATCCACTGACCTGACACCTCCAGGTTCACCACAGCTTCTGCATAGCCATCATCATCTTGCACAACACAGCTGTATGAGCCACTATCGGAGGAGCTCACAGCAGTGATGCGCAGATCCAGGTTTCCATCAGAGAGACCATCCCTGAGCAGTTCTGTCCTGCCTCTATATTCCTCCATCTGCCCCAGGTCCTCTCCATTTTGGTAGTGGTGCACAAGCCCAGAGGACCGGTGCTGGATCCATTTGATGTCCGAGCTCCGAACATCCTTGCAAGGGGACAGCTGGCAGCGCAGCACGACGTCCTGTCCCACGATGGCAGTGACAGGGAGGCTTGGTGCCACCACCCTGAGCTGGGCTGTGCAATGAGAAGGGCACGGAGAGAGGGTGAGATGGTGGCTGTGTGAATGTGAGGGCATGGAGCGGCACAGGGTGAGTTGGTGTGTGCTCCATGGCATGTAAAAGCACTGGAGAGGGAGCAGGAGGGAGTGGGGAAGGATTGCTGTGGGTGGGAGCCCACTTACAACGTGTGGTGGAGGTGAAGAGGAGACAGAAATTCTACCCAAAATGGCGTATTCCATGAAATAGCCGAAGTGAAAGCGAAACCCAAGCGTGGCTGGGTGCTGGGCTTGGGTCCTCCCTGCTGCATGGCCTCTCCCCCACCCCACAGCAACAGCTCTGGCAGGCACAGCAGCCCGACAAGACCCCTACCTGATCCCGGCTGGAGGAGGTGCAGAGCCACGACATAAGGCAGGAGGGTCCTCCAGGAGAGGGCGAAACTGGGGTGGTTGTAGGCCAATAGGAAGCGCATCTGTGCTGGAGAAGAGGAGGGGGGAAGGAGTTGGGGAAAGGAGAGAGAGGAAGGAGACTGAGAAGGAGATGATGGAGGAGATGGTGTTGAAGATGGGTAAAAAAATTGGTAAAAGATGGGAGAAGATGATAGGAGAAGGAGGTTGCGGTAGGAGATTGGGGAAGGAGATTGGTAGGGAGATGATGGAGAAGATGGGGATGAAGGTTTGGAAAGGAGATGTGGAAAAATTTCACGGAGAATATGAGGGAAGAAGCTGTAGGAGAAGAGAGGGGCCCAGAGGGTGACAGCCACCAGGGGAGGAGGGGATGGGGTCAGTCGAACTTGAATTCCATGAGCGCAGCCACCACCGCCCTGGGCAGTGCCAGTGCTCCTCACAGGCTGTGGGGCAGAGCAGGTGACCCCCCCAAAGGATTTCCCTTACAAGGAGCCCCACAGGGACAGAAATCCCTCACCTGAGCTGCAGGAAGCATGTGCCTATGCCCAGCTTCTCTTACCTTTGCCCAGCTCCAGGGTTCAATAGGCAGAACTTGGCCATGGCTCAATAAGGGCAAAGGTTGGAGAACATTCAACACATCCCAGTGCAGCTTTGAGCACAGCCCTGGGGCTCTGCATGCACCAGGAGCATGGGCCCAGGAGAGGTATTGCCATAGCACAGCGGAAAACCGTGGGCTGTGCTCCATGAGCTTGCTCTGAGCTATGCCCAAGGGGCGATGTTATTTATTTGATTAGTAGGGATTTTTTAATAATCAACCATTAATGCAGAAATTAATAAATGTTTCCCATGTGACACCCCCAGAGCCCCTCTTCCCATGGTGGGGGGTTTGTGGGGATGAGAAAGTGTTTGAGGTGAAGGTGGGAGATCACTTGGTGCACTCAGTGCATGGAATCTGGATTCCTCTGATTAAGGAGAGCTGTAATGGCAGAGAGTGAGAGGGGAGGACCGTCCCCTGGGATGTGTGCTGGATCCATTTTAGGCTCCAAGCCTGTTCAGCAGCACCCAGCCGAGCCATAAGCTGCTGGATGAGCTCTTGGTTACTGGTTCCATCAGCGCAGCGGAATGAGGAATGCACGCGGCTGAACCAGCAGGAGGAACCTTTTGTGCTGCTGTTTCTTTGGGCATTCAATGCGAGTGCTGGGGGTCGTGGTGGAGGAGAGTCCCCCCCGCTGCGGGGCTCACGGGGTCAGCTCTGAAGTGCGGGGCTGTTCTCATAGCACCGCGATGGGACACCAAGGGCTGTCGTTGGTGCTCCCCCATTGAGGAAGGTTGGTGTTGTTCATTTAAGTAATTATTATTGTTACTCCTTTTTAATTGTCGATTTTTTTTTTGAATTATTCTTTTTTAAATTTTCTTATTTTTGTGTATTTTTTTTGTATTAACTTGTTTTCTTCCTCTTTAGCTTCCTGGAGGAAGCCTTGTTCTGCTGGGAAAGATGTGCATGGTGAGAAGGGTCGGCTTGTTATCTGATAGAGCCCACATTGCTTTGGTTCCAGGATGAAGACTCAGCCTGTTCCGTGGAACCAAACCCCCAATAACTGATAACAATCAATGGTCGATTACCATCAGCAGGTATCCTTTATTATATTGTAACAGAGAAGAACAGTGTTAACACCCAAAGCAGATTTCTACCTTTGCTCCCGCATGCATGCTTACATTTCCAAAAGCATTACGTACTCATTAGATTTCCACAAAGCCTGATACATGGTCACACTATTTCCCACAATGTCCCTATCTTTTCCAGGAGCTCTGTCTTCCTCCCATTTTCTTCCCTTATATGGTTTCTTTCTTCCAAATGGATTTGAGTTGGAGGTCACACATCCTCAGCTCAGTGATCCCTCGGGCAACTTTGGCTCACAGAACTGCAGTGCTCTCACTCAATGCAGACCTGGCTCCTGGTGTTCCTGGAGTGGATTTCCTTGCTTGCTTTGAGTTATCCTGATTTTGGTATCCTGTGCAATCAGCGGTCTATGAAGCTTAACTCTTGTGGTTGCTGTGAAGCGCAGTTCATCTCTCAATCCAATTCTTCAGATGGTTTTCCTGTAAAAGAAAGAGAAAAGCAATGGGTGCTGAGGTGGGACGGCTTGTCATCCCATGGGAAACCCCACATTGCTGTGGTTCGGGGCAGAAGACTCACCCACTGCTTCAGTTAGTTCCACTGGAAAAGAAAGAGAAAAGCAACGCAGGTTGAGAGGAGCATCTCATCCACAGCTCACACAGGCAGATGATTTTAAGAAAAGTTGGGAAGGGAGACTCACCCAATGCTGCAGCTTGTTCTGCTGGAAAGGAAAGAGCAGAGCAGTGCGTGGTCAGAGGGGACAGCTGCTCATCCCACGGCTGATGCCATGGGGAGACCCTGAATTCCCTCCAAGTGGGGAAGGAGACTTACCCAATGCTGCATCTTTTCCCCCTGCAAAATAGAAGTAAAGGAAATGCATGATCAGAGGGAAAACGTTGTCATCCCATGGCTGCTGCCATGCCCAGACCCCAAATCTTTTTGTTCTGGGTAGTGGGCAATGACCACTTTGATCTCAAGAAGTAATTTAACTAACAGGAATGAACTGATTCGACAAGAGTTGTGGAGAGGATCAATCAGGATTGACACATCCCACGACCCCAGCACATCCCATGATGCCAACACATCCCATGACCCCAACTCATCCCAAGGCCCCAGAGTTCCCATGGCCCCAGCACATGGCATAAACCCAGCATTCTGAAGTCTTCTGTCAATTCCATTAAAGGGACTTTGGTGGTGGAAGGGGCTAGAAGGACTCACTCAGCACTCTGCTCTGTGCAGCTGGAAAACAAAGCGGAGGAAGAGGTGGTCAGCAGGGCAGCTTGGTTTGTGGGGACGTCTCCAGAGGATCTGGACCTTTCCACCTGCCCCACGGTCCAGCCACGTTCCTATCTTCCCACCCACACCCCTTTCCTTTTTCCCCTTCCTTCATTCCCAAAAGAAAGGCAAACGTTAATGTAATGAGCACTGGGAATCCCAGGAAAGATCTCCCTTCCTCGTCTCCATGGAGCAGAGCTCAGCACCACCCCGACCATCCCTGTCCCTGCACAACACCTCCCTGCGCTCCATCCCCTCCGCTTTCAGTCACCTTCCTTTCTATGGAGAAGAGCAATGATGACAGTGTTGGAAATATCCACATCATTTTCTCAGGCCGGTATCTCTGATAAAAGCAGATTTTATTCGCGATTGCAATGGCGGGCA
The DNA here is from genome assembly GCA_016647715.1 of Pavo muticus. Taxonomy (NCBI): domain Eukaryota; kingdom Metazoa; phylum Chordata; class Aves; order Galliformes; family Phasianidae; genus Pavo; species Pavo muticus. The sequence continues at coordinate 157,281 of JACDJE010000702.1, forward strand.
GCCCACAAGCAGGAGCGCCCTTATGGACACAACATGACAGCTTTTTCACTTTGTTTCCCCTCTTGCCTCCCCCCCTCCCCTGTATCCCCATTGGCTGGGCACTCCAGGTTCACAATCTTATTGAAGGTTTACATCTGTTAATTCGTGTGTTATCTGGAGTCAGTCAGTACCCATCCAGTTGTTTCCAGGATGTCTCAGTGCTCTTCTTGTCGTTTTGATATGGTGATTTTCTTCAAAGTATTCATTAAACAAAGAGTAGCGGGGGGAGGGGGGGCGCCTGACCTTCCTCAATACCTTCTTCAGGCACTCCCTAAGGCACGTCACAACTTGTCAATTTAATTTGGGCAGGATATTCTAGCCGTGTGTGTGACAAAATATATATTTTCATGCAGACTAGACATTAATTGTTGCTAGACATCACAACAACTGCGACAACAACACCCAGAAACAAGTATCGCAGCCAGAAGTGTGCCGACCACAGCCAGAGCCACCTTCCATGGATAGACGATCTCGGAAAACGGATCTGGAAAAAACATCAGGACAAGGGTTCCTTTTCCATTCCCATATGTGGAAAAGCAAGAGTCAGACTTGGGAGGTCAGAGAACCCGAAGGGGCAGCAACCAGGGAGCAGTGAGACACAATGGCAGCGTCCCCAGCTTGGCACAGGTGGAGGAGCTGCTCAGCATCCTGTGCCCACTGCCACTGAGACATGGAGAAACCCATCCCAGAAGCCCAGTCCAACCACCTCCTCCATGCAGATCCATCCCCAAATCACACCGTGCGCCCGCCCCAACTGCAGCATCTGATGGAGCAATTCAGCCCCAACCTCTTTCAAAGGCTGCTGTCCTTCAGCTCTCCATCCATGGATGCCCCAGCCACTGACCTGACACCTCCAGGTTCACCACAGCTTCTGCATAGCCATCACCGTCTTGCACAGCACAGCTGTACGAGCCACTATCAGAGGATCGCACAGCAGTGATGCGCAGATCCAGGTTTCCATCAGAGAGACCATCCCTGAGCAGTTCTGTCCTCCCTTTATATTCCTCCATCTGCTCCAGGTCCTCTCCATTTTGGTAGTGGTGCACAAGCAAAGAGGACCGGTGTCGGATCCATCTGATGTCTGAGCTCCAAGCATCCTTGCTCGGGGACAAACGACAGCGTAGCACGACGTCCTGTCCCACGATGGCAGTGACAGGGAGGCTCGGTGCCACCACCCTGAGCTGGGCTGTGCAATGAGAAGGGCACAGGGAGATGGTGAGATGGTGGCTGCGTGAATGTGGGGGCCTGGAGCGGCACAGGGTGAGTTGGTGTGTGCTCCATGGCATGTAAAAGCAGTGGAGAGGGAGCAGGAGGGAGTGGGGAAGGATTCGTGGGGGTGGGAGCCCACTCACAACATGTGGTGGAGGTGAAAGGACAGAAATTGTACCCAAAATCACACGTTTCATGAAATAGCCGAAGAGAAAGGGAAACTCAGGTGGGACTGGGTGCTGGGCTTGGATCCTCCCTGCCCCATGGCCGCTCCCCCGCCCCACAGCAACAGCTCTGGCAGGCACAGCAGCCCCACAGGACCCCTACCTGATCCCGGCTGGAGGAGGTGCAGAGCCATGAGATACACCAGGAGGGGTCTCCAGGGGAGGGCGAAACTGGGGTGGTTGTAGGCCAATAGGAAGCGCATCTGTGCTGGAGAAGAGGAGGGGGAAGGAGTTGGGGAGAGAGAGGAAGGAGACTGAGAAGGAGATGATGGAGAAGATGGGGAAGAGGATTTGGAAAGAATATGGGGAAGAAGTTTGTGGAGAATACAAGGGCAGAAGCTGTAGGAGAAGAGAGCTGGAGCGGATCAGCTTTGCAGCGGAGTCTCACAAGGAGGGATCGTTCTTAGAGGGTCCGAATGGCAGCCAAAGCCCGCAGCAAAGCAGCTGTGTGAAGCTGAGGGGAGCGATGCAGCCGTCCCATCCGCCTCCGTCAGCAGCACAGCGGCTCTGATAAGGGTGTGTGGAAGGAGCAGGGCTGATATCCCCCCATGTGCACAAAGGGGGGCCAGGGAGCTCAAATGGGGTGCGGTGCATCTGAAGGGCTCCGTGGTGCAGATAGCGCAGGTAGGGTGCATGGAGGGGTGCATGGAGGGGGTGATCATCCGCAATCCATCAGTCAGACAGGAGGAGGGGGCCTCAGGGATGGAGAGAAGAGAGGCTGGGAGATCCGACTGATTAACATGGGATGGCAATGGGTTATGTCAAGCAGGAATTGCTTTCACACAGCGCTGGGAGCTCAGGGGATCCCTGCAGCCAATGTGCACCCCGAGGGGAGCGGTGGCTGCAGGTCTGCAGGCACAGTGTGCGCATATTGAGTGCATTTCTGAGGCTTTGGTTGCATGTTGTGTGTCATGAAAGACGAGAGGCTCTCTGTGCCCCCTCTGGTGACCGTTGGATGAAGGCCGGCAGTCCTCCTCACCAAGGCTGGGAGTGTTCCTCGCTGTGCACTTGTAACTTGAAGGGGGGTACCCAAAGGGGCCTCTGCTGGCGCTGTGCTGAGCTGAAGCATCTGCTGTGCGTCCTTACAAAGATAAGGACAACAGCATCCATCCCGCCCTCTTATCGTGACGTGACAGCGAGTTCTCGTGGCCTCACTGCGAGGGCGGTGACCTCTCTGGTTTCATTGCAGAGTTTCTTTACGTATCGTTGTTTATTCTCTTATTCTGTGCATTTATTTATTTATTTGTCTATTAACTTGTTTTCTTCCTCTTTAGCTTCATGGAGGCAGCCTTGTTCTGCTGGGAAAGATGTGCATGGTGAGAAGGGTCGTCTTGTTATCCGATAGAGCCCACGTTGCTTTGGTGCCAGGATGAAGACTCAGCCTGTTCCGTGGAACCAAACCCCCAATAACTGATAACAATCAGAGATCGATTACCATCAGCAGGTATTCTTTATTATGTTGTAACAGAGAACAGTGTTAACACCCAAAGCAATTTTCTCCCTTTGCTTCTGCATGCACGGTTATATTTCCAAAAGCGTTACATATTCATTAGAATTCCACAAAGCCTGATACACGATCACACTATTTCCCAAAATGTCAGTCCTTTTTCCAGGATCTCTGTCTCCTCTCGTTTTCTCACTTTCTATGGTTTATTTCATCCAATTAAATTTCCGCTGGAGGTCGCACATCCTCAGCTCGGTGGTTCCTCAGGCAGCTTTGGCTCACAGAACTGCAGTGCTCTCACTCAATACAAACCCTGGCTCCTGGTGTTCCTGGAGTGGATTTCCTTGCTTGATTTGAGTTACCGTGATTTTGGTATCCGGTGCAATCAGCGGTCTATGAAGCTTAACTCCTGTGGTTGCTGTGAAGCGCAGTTCATCTCTCAATCCAATTCTTCAGATGGGTTTCCTGGAAAAGAAAGAGAAAAGCAACGGGTGCTGAGGTGGGACAGCTTGTCATCCCATGGGAAACCCCACACTGCTTTGGGTTGGGGAAGACTCACCTATTTTTTTGATTCCACCCCTGGGAAAGGAAGAGAAAAGCACCGCATGATGAGGTGGGACAGCTTGTCATCCCGTGGGAAACCCCGTATTCCTTGGGTCGGGGAAGAAGACTCACCCACTTATTCAGCTTCTTCCTCTGGAAATGAAAGAGCAAAGCAACACATGATGAGAGGAACATCTCATCCCACAGCTCACGCAGGAAGGCTGCCTTTTTTTGGTTAATTTGGGAGGCAGGACTCACCCAGTCTTGCAGATAGTTTCTCTGCAAAAGAAACGATTAAGAAATACACAATGAGAAGGGTCAGACGATCATCCCACGGCCGATCCCATGGGAAGACCCCAGATTCCTTCTGTGTAGGGAGGGAGACTTACTCATATCTGCAAGACTTAATTCTGCAAAGGAAGGCAAAAACAAGGCGTAATGAGAGGAAGGTCTCATCCCTCAGCTCACACAGGAAGACCCCACCATTTCTAGTGTGGGAGGGAAGACTCACCCATCTGTTCGCAGCGTTCCTCTGCAAAAGGAAGAGAAAAGCAGTGCATGGTCAGTGGGGATTTTTCATCCCGTACGCAGTCCCTTGGAAGAACCCCAGATTCCCTCAGTTCAGTGACTGCTACTTACTCAGCAGTGAATTCTGAAGCTCTGCAAATAAGAAAGAAAAAGCAATGGATGCTGGGGTGGGACAGCTTGTATCCCATGGGACACCCGCATTCCTTTGGTCTGGGGAAGAAGACTCACCTGATTCCTCAATTTCTACCACTGAAAAGGAAATGCAACACGTGCTGAGGTGGGGCAGCGTGTCATCGCACGGGAAACCCCATAGTCCTGTGATTCGGGGAAGAAGACTCACCTGATTCTTTAGTTTGTTCCACTTGGAAAGAAAGAGAAAAGCAGTGCATGGTGGGAGGAACATCTCATCCACAGCTCACGTAGGCTGAGCATCTTTTTTTAATTCGGGAGGGAGGACTCACCCAGCTTTGTAGCTTCTTCCTCTGCAATAGAAAACAAATTACAGTGCATGATGAGAAGGGTCAGATGATCATCCCATGGCTGAACCCATGGGGAGACCCCAAATTCCTTCCGTGCAGGGAGACTTACTCAGCTCTGCAGCGCTTAAATCTGCAAAGGAAAAGCAGAAACAGTGCGTGATGGGAGGAACATCTCATGCACAGCTCCCGCAGGAGGACCCCCTTTTTGTCTAAGTTGTAAGGGCGCACTCACCCCCTTCTTCAATGTGATCCTCTGTAAAAGAAACAAACCAGAAACGCAAGATGAGAAGGGTCAGATGATCATCCCATGGCTGATCCCACGGGAAGCCCCCACATTCCTTCGCGGTCTGTAGGGAGACTTACTCAGTATTACAGCATCGTATTCTGCCAAGGAAAATCAGAAACAGTGCATGGTGAGAGGAGCACCTCATCCCACAGGAAGACCCCAAAGATTGTAATTTGGGAGGGCGGACTCACCCATCTTTCTTAAGTGTCTCTCTGTAAAAGAGAGAGAAAAGCAGTGCATGGTCAGAGGGGATTTTTCATCCCATGCGCAGTCCCTTGGGAAGACCCCAAATTCCCTCAGTTCAGCGACTGCAACTTACTCAGCTGCGAATTCCGTATCTCTGCAAAAAGAAAAAGAAAGGAAAAAAAAGAAAGAAAGAAGAAGCACCACACGATGAGGTGGGACAGCCTGTCATCCCATGGGAATCCCATATTCCTTGGGATCGGGGAAGGACACTCACCCAATTTTCCAGACCTTTCCACTGGCAAAGAAAGAGGAAAGGAACGCATGATGGGGGGAACATCTCCTCCCACCGCTCGGGCAGGCAGAGCCCCTTTTTTGTTTCTAGTTTGTGAGGGAGGACTCACCCAGTTTTGTAGCATGTGCCTCTGCAAAAGAAACACACGAGAAATGCATGATGAGAAGATGATCATCCCATGGCGGATCCCATGGGAAGACCCCGAATTCCTTCAGTGTAGGCAGGGGGACTTACTCAAATTTTCAGCACTAAAATCTACAAAGGAAAAGCAGAAACAGTGCGTGGTGAGAGGAGCATCTCATCCCACAGCTTTCCAGGGGGAGCATTATAACAACAACCGGGAGGGAGACTCACCCCACATCGCACTCAGCTTTTCTATAAAAGAAAGAGCAGAGCAGTGCGTGGTCAGAGGGGACAGCTGCTCATCCCACGGCTGAGGCCATGGGGAGACCCTGAATTCCCTCACGCTGGGGAAGGACACTTACTCAACGCTGAGTCTTTTCTCTCTGCAAAACAGAAGCAAAGGAAATGCATGGTCAGAGGGAACGCCTTTCCATCCCATGGCTGCTCCCATTCCTACAACCCATGTCATTTTGTTCTGGGAAGTGATAAATGACCATTTTGTTCCCAGAAGAATTTTACTAACATGAAGGAAAAAGCAAACCGCAGAAAAGGAGGATCTGAGGGAAGAGTTTCCCATGGGATGACCCAAAGTACTTTGGTTTGGGGAATAAAACTCACCCAGTGCTGCATCTTGTTGCGCTGGAAAAGAAAGAGCCGAGCAGTGCAAGGTGAGAGGGGACAGCTGCTCATCCCACGGCTGATGCCATGGGGAGACCCTGAATTCAGTCAGTCTGGGGAAGGACACTTACCCAGCATTGCATCTTTTCTCTCTGCAAAACAGAAGCAAAGGAAATGCATGGTCAGAGGGAACACCTTCTCATCCCATGCCCAGACCTCAAACCTTTTCATCTGCTAAGTGGCCGATGACCACTTTGTTCCCTAAAAGGAATTAAACCAGTAGGAAGGAACAGATAGGGCAAGACTTTTTCAAGTGGATCAATCAGGATCGACACATCCCATGGTCCCAGTACATCCCATTACCCCAATGTGTCCCCTGGCCCCAACACGTCCCAAGGCCCCAAAGATCCCATGGCCCCAGCACATGGCATAAACCCAGCACTCTGCAGTCTTCTATCAGTTCCATTAAAGGGACTTTGGTGGTGGAAGGGGCTGGAAGGACTCACTCAGCACTCTGCTCTGTGCGGCTGGAAAACAAAGCGGAGGAAGAGGTGGTCAGCAGGGCAGCTCGGTTTGTGGGGGCGTCTCCAGAGGGTCTGGACCTTTCCACCTGCCCCACGGTCCAGCCATGTTCCTATCTTCCCACCCACACCCCTTTCCTTTTTCCCCTTCCTTCATTCCCAAAAAGAAAAAGCAAATTTTATTTAATGAGCAATATGGGAAACTCAGGAAAGATCTGCCTTCCTCCTCGTGTGTACCTCCATGGAGCAGAGCTCAGCACCACCCCGACCATCCCTGTCCCCGCACAACACCTCCCTGCGCTCCATCCCCTCCGCTCTCAGCTCACCATGCTTTCTATAGAGAAAAGCAGTGATGACAAATGATCCAACCAGAAGTGTGACGACCACAGCCAGAGCCACCTTCCAGGGATGGACGATCTGGGAAAAGGGATCTGGAAAAAACATCAGGAAAGGGGTTCCTTTTCCATTGCCATATGTGGAAAAGCAAGACTTGGACTTCTCGAGATCACAGAACCCGAAGGGGCAGCAATCAGGGAGCAGTGACACACAGTGGCAGCGTCCCCATCTTGGCACAGGTGGAGGAGCTGCTCAGCATCCTGTGCCCACTGCCACTGAGACATGGAGAAACCCATCCCAGAAACCCAACCCAACCACCTCCTCCATGCAGATCCATCCCCAAATCACACCGTGCGCCCGCTGCAACTGCAGCATCTGATGGAGCAATTCAGCCCCAACCTCTTTCAAAGTCTGCTGTCCTTCAGCTCTCTATCCATGGACACCCCAGCCACTGACCTGACACCTCCAGGTTCACCACAGCTTCTGCATAGCCGTCACCATCTTGCACAGCACAGATATATGAGCCACTATCAGAGGAGCTCACTTCAGTGATGCGCAGATCCAGGTTTCCATCAGAGAGACCATTCCTGAGCAGTTCTGTCCTCCCTTTATATTCCTCCACCTGCCCCAGGTCTGTTCCGTTTCGGTAGTGGTACACAGGCCCAGGGGACCGGTGCCGGCTCCATCTGATGTCTGAGCTCTGAGCATCCTTGCAAGGGGACAAACGACAGCGCAGCACGACATCCTGTCCCACGTTGGCAGTGACACGGAGGCTCGGTGCCACCACCCTGAGCTGGGCTGGGCAATGAGAAGGGCACAGAGAGA
>JACDJE010000702.1:172598-185525 GCA_016647715.1 Pavo muticus
ACCCATGTCATTTTGTTCTGGGAAGTGATAAATGACCATTTTGTTCCCAGAAGAATTTTACTAACATGAAGGAAAAAGCAAACCGCAGAAAAGGAGGATCTGAGGGAAGAGTTTCCCATGGGATGACCCAAAGTACTTTGGTTTGGGGAATAAAACTCACCCAGTGCTGCATCTTGTTGCGCTGGAAAAGAAAGAGCAGAGCAGTGCAAGGTGAGAGGGGACAGCTGCTCATCCCACGGCTGATGCCATGGGGAGACCCTGAATTCAGTCAGTTTGGGGAAGGACACTTACCCAGCATTGCATCTTTTCTCTCTGCAAAACAGAAGCAAAGGAAATGCATGGTCAGAGGGAACACCTTCTCATCCCATGCCCAGACCTCAAACCTTTTCATCTGCTAAGTGGCCGATGACCACTTTGTTCTCTAAAAGGAATTAAACCAGTAGGAAGGAACGGATCGGGCAAGACTTTTTCAAGTGGATCAATCAGGATCGACACATCCCATGGCCCCAGTACATCCCATTACCCCAATGTGTCCCCTGGCCCCAACACGTCCCAAGGCCCCAAAGATCCCATGGCCCCAGCACATGGCATAAACCCAGCGCTCTGCAGTCTTCTATCAGTTCCATTAAAGGGACTTTGGTGGTGGAAGGGGCTGGAAGGACTCACTCAGCACTCTGCTCTGTGCAGCTGGAAAACAAAGTGGAGGAAGAGGTGGTCAGCAGGGCAGCTTGGTTTGTGAGGACATCTCCAGAGGACCTTTCCACCTGCCCCACGGTCCACCCACGTTCCTATCTTCCCACCCACACCCCTTTCCTTTTTCCCCTTCCTTCATTCCCAAAAGAAAGGCAAACGTTATGTAATGAGCACTGGGAATCCCAGGAAAAATCTCCCTTCCTCGTCCTGTGTAACTCCATGGAGCAGAGCTCAGCACCACCCCGACCATCCCTGTCCCTGCACAACACCTCCCTGCGCTCCATCCCCTCCGCTCGCAGCTCACCTTTCTTTCTATAGAGAAAAGCAATGATGACAAATGAACCAACCAGAAGTGTGACGACCACAGCCAGAGCCACCTTCCAGGGATGGACGATCTGAGAAAAGGGATCTGGAAAAAACATCATGAAAAGTGTTCCTTTTCCATTGCCATGTGTGGAAAAGCAAGACTTGGACTTCTCGAGATCACAGAACCCGAAGGGGCAGCAACCAGGCAGCAGTGACACTCTATGACAGCGTCCCCAGCTTGGCACAGGCGGAGGAGCTGCTCAGCATCCTGTGCCCACTGCCACTGAGACATGGAGAAACCCATCCCAGACCACCCAACCCAACCACCTCCTCCATGCAGATCCATCCCCAAATCACACCGTGCGCCCGCTGCAACTCCAGCATCTGATGGAGCAATTCAGCCCCGACCTCTTTCAAAGGCTGCTGTCCTTCAGCTCTCCATCCATGGACATGAGGATGAGGATGGACAGAGGTCGGGTGGGACACACAAACCCAGCAACAGCTGGAGGCGTCACCCCAGCCACTGACCTGACACCTCCAGGTTCACCACAGCTTCTGCATAGCCATCATCATCTTGCACAACACAGCTGTACGAGCCACTATCAGAGGATCTNGACTCACCCAGTTTTGCAGCTAGGATCTCTGTGATATAAATGAATAAGAAATGCATGATGACAAGAGTCAGATGATCATCCCATGGGAAGACCCCAAATTCTTTCCATGTAGGGAGGGAGACTTACTCAGATCTGCAGTGCTTAAATCTGCAAAGGAAAAGCAGAAACAGTGCGTGGTGAGAGGAACATCTCATCCCACAGCTCACACAGGACGACCCCATTGTTTTCAGTTTGGGACTGGAGTCTCACCCATCTTTTCATAGTGTTCCTCTGGTAATGGAAGACAAAAGCAATGCATGATGAGAGGAACATCACATTGCACAGCTCACACAGGCAGACACCCTTTTTTCAATCTGGGAGGGAGGACTCACCCAGTTTTGCAGCTTGTTTCTCTGTAAAAGAAACAAATAAGAAATGCATAATGAGAAGGGTCAGGTTATCATCCCATGGCTGATCCCATGGGGAGACCCCAAATTCCTTCAGTGCAGGGAGGGAGTGTTACGCAGATTTGCAGTACGTAAATCTGCAAACCAGAAGCAGAAACAGTGCGTGCTGAGAGGAACGTCTCATCCCACAGCTCACACAGGAAGACCCCAAAGTTTCCAGTGTGGGAGAGGAGACTCACCCATGTTTGTTAAATGTCTCTCTGAAATAGAAAGAGAAAAGCAGTGCATGGTCAGAGGGGATTTTTCATCTCATTTGCAGTCCCTTGGGAAGACCCCAAATTCCCTCATTTTTGTGACTGCAACTTACTCAGCACTGAATTCCAATGATCTGCAAAAAAGAAAGAAAAGGCACCGCATGATGAGGTGGGACAGCTTGTCATCCCATGGGAATTCCCATATTTTTTTGGTTTGGAAAAGAAGACTCACCCAAATCTTTACTTTCTTCCACTGGAAATGGAAGAGAAAAGCAACGTGTTATGAGGGGAGCATCTCATCCCACAGCTCACACAGACAGAACATAAAAAGCAATAATTGCGGTAGGGCGACTCACCCAATATAACAGCAAGTTCCGCTGTGAAAGAAAGAGCAGAGCAGTGCATGGTCAGAGGGGACAGCTGCTCATCCCACGGCTGATGCCATGGGGAGAGCCGGAATTCTTTCAGGTTGGGGAAGGAGACTTACACAACACTGCATCTTTTCTCTCTGCAAAACAGAAGCAAAGGAAAGCATGGTCAGAGGGAACACCTTCTCATCCCATGGCTGCTCCCATACCCAGACCCCAAATCTTTTTGTTCTGGGAAGTGACCAGTGACCACCTCGGTCCCAAGAAGGAATTAAAATAATAGGAAGGAACAGATTGGGCAAAAGTTTTACAAGTGGATCAATCAGGATTGACACATCCCATGTCCCCAACACATCTAATGACCCAAACACATCCCATAGCCTCAACACATCCCGAGGCCCCAGAACATGGCATAAACCCAGCACTCTGCAGTCTTCTACCAGTTCCATTAAAGGGACTTGGGTGGTGGAAGGGGCTGGAAGGACTCACTCAGCTCTCTGCATTGTGCCACTGGAAAACAAAGCAAAGGAAGAGGTGGTCAGCAGGGCAGCTTGGTTTGAGGGGACGTCTCCCAAGGGTCTGGACCTTTCCACCTGCCCCACAGTCCAGCCACGTTCCTATCTTCCCACCCACACCCCTTTCCTTTTTCCCCTTCCTTCATTCCCAAAAAGAAAAGGCAAATTTTATTTAACGAGCAATATGGGAATCCCAGGAGAATTCTCATTTCCTCCTCGTGTGTAGCTCTATGGAGCAGAGCTCAGCACCACCCCGACCATCCCTGTCCCTGCACAACACCTCCCTGCGCTCCATCCCCTCCGCTCGCAGCTCACCTTGCTTTCTATAGAGAAAAACAGCGATGACAAATGACCCAACCAGAATTGTGATGACCACAGCCAGAGCCACTGCCCAGGAAAGGATGATCTGGAAAAAGGGATCTGGAAAAAACATCAGGAAAGGGGTTCCTTTTCCATTGCCATATGTGGAAAAGCAAGACTCAGACTTGGGAGATGGGAGAATCCAAAGGGGCAGCAACCAGGGAGCAGTGACACTCAATGACAGCGTCCCCATCTTGGCACAGGCGGAGGAGCTGCTCAGCATCCTGTGCCCACTGCCACTGAGACATGGAGAAACCCATCCCAGAAACCCAACCCAACCACCTCATCCATGCAGATCCATCCCCAAATCACACCGCTGCAACTGCAGCATCTGATGGAGCAGTTCAGCCCCAACCACTTTCAAAGGCTGCTGTCCTTCAGCTCTCCATCCATGGACGCCCCAGCCACTGACCTGACACCTCCAGGTTCACCATCTCTTCTCCAAAGTCATCACCATCCTCCAAGGCACAGATATATGAGCCACTATCGGAGGATCTCACTGCAGTGATGCGCAGATCCAGGTTTCCATCAGAGAGACCATCCCTGAGCAGTTCTGTCCTCCCTTTATATTCCTCCATCTGCTCCAGGTCCACTCCATTTTGGTAGTGGTGCACAAGCCCAGAGGACTGTTGCCGGCTCCATCTGATGTCCGAGCTCCAAGCATCCTTGCAAGGGCACAGCTGGCAGCGCAGCACGACGTCCTGTCCCACGATGGCAGTGACAGGGAGGCTCGGTGCCACCACCCTGAGCTGGGCTGTGCAATGAGAAGGGCACAGAGAGAGGGTGAGATGGTGGCTGTGTGAATGTGGGGGCATGGAGCGGCACAGGGTGAGTTGGTGTGTGCTCCATGGCATGTAAAAGCACTGGAGAGGGAGCAGGATGAGTGGGGAAGGATTGCTGTGGGTGGGAGCCCACTCACGATGTGTGGTGGAGGTGAAGAAGGGACAGAAATTGTACCCAAAATCACACGTTTCATGGAATAGTCAAAGAGAAAGGGAAACCCAAGCGTGGCTGGGTGCTGGGCTTGTGTCCTCCCTGCCCCATGGCCGCTCCCCCACCCCACAGCAACAGTTCTGCCAGGCACAGCAGCCACACAGGACCCCTACCTGATCCTGGCTGGAGGAGGCGCAGAGCCACGAGATAAGGCAGGAGGGTCCTCCAGGGGAGGGCGAAACTGGGGTTGTTGTAGGTCAATAGGAAGTGCATCTGTGCTGGAGAAGAGGAGGGGGGAAGGAGTTGGGGAAAGGAGAGAGAGGAAGGAGACTGAGAAGGAAATAAAGGGTGAGATGGGGAAGAGGATTTGGAAAGAATATGGGGAAGAAGTTTGAGGAGAAGATGAGGGCAGAAGCTGCAGGAGAAGAGAGCTGGAGCGGATCAGCTTTGCAGCGGAGTCTCACAAGGAGGGATCGTTCTTAGAGGGTCCGAATGGCAGCCAAAGCCCGCAGCAGAGCAGCTGTGTGAAGCTGAGGGGAGCGATGCAGCCGTCCCATCCGCCTCCCTCAGCAGCACAGCGGCTCTGATAAGGGTGTGTGGAAGGAGCAGGGCTGATATCCCCCCAGTGTGCACAAAGGGGGGCCAGGGAGCTCAAACGGGGTGCGGTGCATCTGAAGGGCTCCGTGGTGCAGATAGCGCAGGAAGGGGTGCAGGGGGCGGTTGCATGGAGGGGGTGATCATCCGCCCTCCATCAGTCAGACAGGAGGAGGGGACCTCAGGGATGGAGAGAAGTGAGGCTGGGAGATTCGACTGATTAACATGGGATGGCAATAGGTTATGTCAAGCAGGAATTGCTTTCACACAGCGCTGGGAGCTCAGGGGATCCCTGCAGCCAGTGTGCACCCCGAGGGGAGTGGTGGCTGCAGGTCTGCAGGCACAGTGTGCGCATATTGAGTGCATTTCTGAGGCATTGGTTGCATGTTGTGTGTCATGAAAGACGGGAGGCTCTCTGTGCCCCCTCTGGTGTCCGTTGGATGAAGGCCGGCAGTCCTCCTCACCAAGGCTGGGAGTGTTCCTCGCTGTGCACTTGTAACTTGAAGGGGGGTACCCAAAAGGGCCTCTGCTGGCGCTGTGCTGAGCTGAAGCATCTGCTGTGCATCCTTACAAAGATAAGGACAACAGCATCCATCCCGCCCTCTTATCGTGACGTGACAGCGAGTTCTCGTGGCCTCACTGCGAGGGCGGTGACCTCTCTGGTTTCATTGCAGAGTTTCTTTACGTATCGTTGTTTATTCTCTTATTCTGTGCATTTATTTATTTATTAGTCTATTAACTAGTTTTCTTCCTCTTTAGCTTCATGGAGGCAGCCTTGTTCTGCTGGGAAAGATGTGCATGGTGAGAAGGGTCGTCTTGTTATCAGATAGAGCCCACGTTGATTTGGAACCAGGATGAAGACTCAGCCTATTCCATGGAACCAAACCCCCAATAACTGATAACAATCAATGATCAATTACCATCAGCAGGTATTCTTTATTATACTGTGACAGAGAAGAACAGTGTTAACACCCAAAGCAATTTTCTCCCTTTGCTTCTGCATGCATGGTTATATTTCCAAAAGCGTTACATATTCATTAGAATTCCACAAAGCCTGATACACGATCACACTATTTCCCAAAAAGTCAGTCCTTTTTCCAGGATCTGTCTCCTCTCGTTTTCTCACTTTCTATGGTTTATTTCATCCAATTAAATTTCCGCTGGAGGTCGCACATCCTCAGCTCGGAGGTTCCTCAGGCAGCTTTGGCTCACAGAACTGCAGTGATCTCACTCAATACAAACCCTGGCTCCTGGTGTTCCTGGAGTGGATTTCCTTGCTTGATTTGAGTTAACATGATTTTGGTATCCGGTGCAATCAGCGGTCTATAAAGCTTAACTCCTGTGGTTGCTGTGAAGCGCAGTTCATCTCTCAATCCAATTCTTCAGATGGGATTCCTGGAAAAGAAAAAGAAAAGCAACGGGTGCTGAGGTGGGACAGCTTGTCAACCCATGGGAAACCCCACATTGCTTTGGGTTGGGGAAGACTCACCTATTTTTTAGATTCCACCCCTGGAAAAGGAAGAGAAAAGCACCGCATGATGAGGTGGGACAGCTTGTCATCCCATGGGAAACCCCATATTCCTTGGGTCGGGGAAGAAGACTCACCCACTTATTCAGCTTCTTCCTCTGGAAATGAAAGAGCAAAGCAACACATGATGAGAGGAACATCTCATCCCACAGCTCACGCAGGAAGGCTGCCTTTTTTTGGTTAATTTGGGAGGCAGGACTCACCCAGTCTTGCAGATAGTTTCTCTGCAAAAGAAACGATTAAGAAATACACAATGAGAAGGGTCAGACGATCATCCCACGGCCGATCCCATGGGAAGACCCCAGATTCCTTCTGTGTAGGGAGGGAGACTTACTCATATCTGCAAGACTTAATTCTGCAAAGGAAGGCAAAAACAAGGCGTAATGAGAGGAAGGTCTCATCCCTCAGCTCACACAGGAAGACCCCACCATTTCTAGTGTGGGAGGGAAGACTCACCCATCTGTTCGCAGCGTTCCTCTGCAAAAGGAAGAGAAAAGCAGTGCATGGTCAGTGGGGATTTTTCAACCCATACGCAGTCCCTTGGAAGAACCCCAGATTCCCTCAGTTCAGTGACTGCTACTTACTCAGCAGTGAATTCTGAAGCTCTGCAAATAAGAAAGAAAAAGCAATGGATGCTGGGGTGGGACAGCTTGTATCCCATGGGACACCCGCATTCCTTTGGTCTGGGGAAGAAGACTCACCTGATTCCTCAATTTCTACCACTGAAAAGGAAATGCAACACGTGCTGAGGTGGGGCAGCGTGTCATCGCACGGGAAACCCCATAGTCCTGTGATTCGGGGAAGAAGACTCACCTGATTCTTTAGTTTGTTCCACTTGGAAAGAAAGAGAAAAGCAGTGCATGGTGGGAGGAACATCTCATCCACAGCTCACGTAGGCTGAGCATCTTTTTTTAATTCGGGAGGGAGGACTCACCCAGCTTTGTAGCTTCTTCCTCTGCAATAGAAAACAAATTACAGTGCATGATGAGAAGGGTCAGATGATCATCCCATGGCTGAACCCATGGGGAGACCCCAAATTCCTTCCGTGCAGGGAGACTTACTCAGCTCTGCAGCGCTTAAATCTGCAAAGGAAAAGCAGAAACAGTGCGTGATGGGAGGAACATCTCATGCACAGCTCCCGCAGGAGGACCCCCTTTTTGTCTAAGTTGTAAGGGTGCACTCACCCCCTTCTTCAATGTGATCCTCTGTAAAAGAAACAAACCAGAAACGCAAGATGAGGAAGGTCAGATGATCATCCCATGGCTGATCCCACGGGAAGCCCCCACATTCCTTCGCGGTCTGTAGGGAGACTTACTCAGTATTACAGCATCGTATTCTGCCAAGGAAAATCAGAAACAGTGCATGGTGAGAGGAGCACCTCATCCCACAGGAAGACCCCAAAGATTGTAATTTGGGAGGGCGGACTCACCCATCTTTCTTAAGTGTCTCTCTGTAAAAGAGAGAGAAAAGCAGTGCATGGTCAGAGGGGATTTTTCATCCCATGCGCAGTCCCTTGGGAAGACCCCAAATTCCCTCAGTTCAGCGACTGCAACTTACTCAGCTGCGAATTCCGTATCTCTGCAAAAAGAAAAAGAAAGGAAAAAAAAGAAAGAAAGAAGAAGCACCACACGATGAGGTGGGACAGCCTGTCATCCCATGGGAATCCCATATTCCTTGGGATCGGGGAAGGACACTCACCCAATTTTCCAGACCTTTCCACTGGCAAAGAAAGAGGAAAGGAACGCATGATGGGGGGAACATCTCCTCCCACCGCTCGGGCAGGCAGAGCCCCTTTTTTGTTTCTAGTTTGTGAGGGAGGACTCACCCAGTTTTGTAGCATGTGCCTCTGCAAAAGAAACACACGAGAAATGCATGATGAGAAGATGATCATCCCATGGCGGGTCCCATGGGAAGACCCCGAATTCCTTCAGTGTAGGCAGGGGGACTTACTCATATTTTCAGCACTTAAATCTACAAAGGAAAAGCAGAAACAGTGCGTGGTGAGAGGAGCATCTCATCCCACAGCTTTCCAGGGGGAGCATTCTAACAACAACCGGGAGGGAGACTCACCCCACATCGCACTCAGCTTTTCTATAAAAGAAAGAGCAGAGCAGTGCGTGGTCAGAGGGGACAGCTGCTCATCCCACGGCTGAGGCCATGGGGAGACCCTGAATTCCCTCACGCTGGGGAAGGACACTTACTCAACGCTGAGTCTTTTCTCTCTGCAAAACAGAAGCAAAGGAAATGCATGGTCAGAGGGAACGCCTTTCCATCCCATGGCTGCTCCCATTCCTGCAACCCATGTCATTTTGTTCTGGGAAGTGATAAATGACCATTTTGTTCCCAGAAGAATTTTACTAACATGAAGGAAAAAGCAAACCGCAGAAAAGGAGGATCTGAGGGAAGAGTTTCCCATGGGATGACCCAAAGTACTTTGGTTTGGGGAATAAAACTCACCCAGTGCTGCATCTTGTTGCGCTGGAAAAGAAAGAGCAGAGCAGTGCAAGGTGAGAGGGGACAGCTGCTCATCCCACGGCTGATGCCATGGGGAGACCCTGAATTCAGTCAGTTTGGGGAAGGACACTTACCCAGCATTGCATCTTTTCTCTCTGCAAAACAGAAGCAAAGGAAATGCATGGTCAGAGGGAACACCTTCTCATCCCATGCCCAGACCTCAAACCTTTTCATCTGCTAAGTGGCCGATGACCACTTTGTTCTCTAAAAGGAATTAAACCAGTAGGAAGGAACGGATCGGGCAAGACTTTTTCAAGTGGATCAATCAGGATCGACACATCCCATGGCCCCAGTACATCCCATTACCCCAATGTGTCCCCTGGCCCCAACACGTCCCAAGGCCCCAAAGATCCCATGGCCCCAGCACATGGCATAAACCCAGCGCTCTGCAGTCTTCTATCAGTTCCATTAAAGGGACTTTGGTGGTGGAAGGGGCTGGAAGGACTCACTCAGCACTCTGCTCTGTGCAGCTGGAAAACAAAGTGGAGGAAGAGGTGGTCAGCAGGGCAGCTTGGTTTGTGAGGACATCTCCAGAGGACCTTTCCACCTGCCCCACGGTCCACCCACGTTCCTATCTTCCCACCCACACCCCTTTCCTTTTTCCCCTTCCTTCATTCCCAAAAGAAAGGCAAACGTTATGTAATGAGCACTGGGAATCCCAGGAAAAATCTCCCTTCCTCGTCCTGTGTACCTCCATGGAGCAGAGCTCAGCACCACCCCGACCATCCCTGTCCCTGCACAACACCTCCCTGCGCTCCATCCCCTCCGCTCGCAGCTCACCTTTCTTTCTATAGAGAAAAGCAATGATGACAGATGATCCAACCAGAAGTGTGACGACCACAGCCAGAGCCACCTTCCAGGGATGGACGATCTGGGAAAAGGGATCTGGAAAAAACATCATGAAAAGTGTTCCTTTTCCATTGCCATGTGTGGAAAAGCAAGACTTGGACTTCTCGAGATCACAGAACCCGAAGGGGCAGCAACCAGGCAGCAGTGACACTCTATGACAGCGTCCCCAGCTTGGCACAGGCGGAGGAGCTGCTCAGCATCCTGTGCCCACTGCCACTGAGACATGGAGAAACCCATCCCAGAAACCCAACCCAACCACCTCCTCCATGCAGATCCATCCCCAAATCACACCGTGCGCCCGCTGCAACTCCAGCATCTGATGGAGCAATTCAGCCCCGACCTCTTTCAAAGGCTGCTGTCCTTCAGCTCTCCATCCATGGACATGAGGATGAGGATGGACAGAGGTCGGGTGGGACACACAAACCCAGCAACAGCTGGAGGCGTCACCCCAGCCACTGACCTGACACCTCCAGGTTCACCACAGCTTCTGCATAGCCATCATCATCTTGCACAACACAGCTGTACGAGCCACTATCAGAGGAGCTCACAGCAGTGATGCGCAGATCCAGGTTTCCATCAGAGAGACCATCCCTGAGCAGTTCTGTCCTCCCTTTATATTTCTCCATCTTCTCCAGGTCCACTCCATTTTGGTAGTGGTGCACAAGCCCAGAGGACTGTTGCTGGATCCATCTGATGTCCGAGCTCCGAACATCTTTGCAAGGGGACAACTGGCAGCGCAGCACGACATCCTGTCCCACGTTGGCCGTGACACGGAAGCTCGGTGCCACCACCCTGAGCTGGGCTGTGCAATGAGAAGGGCACGGAGAGAGGGTGAGATGTTGGCTGCGTGAATGTGGGGGCATGGAGCGGCACAGGGTGAGTTGGTGTGTGCTCCATGGCATGTAAAAGCACTGGAGAGGGAGCAGGAGGGAGTGGGGAGGGATTGCTGGGGGTAGGAGCCCACTCACGATGTGTGGTGGAGGTGAAGAAGAGACAGAAATTCTACCCAAAATGGTGTATTCCATGAAAAAGCCGAAGTGAAAGTGAAACCCAAGCGTGGCTGGGTGCTGGGCTTGGGTCCTCCCTGCCCCATGGCCGCTCCCCCGCCCCACAGCAACAGCTCTGCCAGGCACAGCAGCCCCACAGGACCCCTACCTGATCCCGGCTGGAGGAGGTGCAGAGCCACGAGATAAGGCAGGAGGGTCCTCCAGGGGAGAGCGAAACTGGGGTGGTTGTAGGCCAATAGGAAGCGCATCTGTGCTGGAGAAGAGGAGGGGGGAAGGAGTTGGGGAAAGGAGAGAGAGGAAGAAAACAGAAGGAGATGATGGAGGAGGTGGGGAAGAGGATTTGGAAAGAATATGGGGAAGAAGTTTGTGGAGAAGATGAGGGCTGAAGCTGTAGGAGAAGAGAGCTGGAGCGGATCAGCTTTGCAGCAGTCTCACAAGGAGGGATCGTTCTTAGAGGGTCCGAATGGCAGCCAAAGCCCGCAGCAGAGCAGCTGTGTGAAGCTGAGGGGAGCGATGCAGCCGTCCNGTCTCACAAGGAGGGATCGTTCTTAGAGGGTCCGAATGGCAGCCAAAGCCCGCAGCAGAGCAGCTGTGTGAAGCTGAGGGGAGCGATGCAGCCGTCCCATCCGCCTCCCTCAGCAGTGCGGAAGCTCTGGTAAGGATGGGAGGAAGGAAGCAAGCTGGCTTCTGGGGAGAAGGGGGGCCCGGGGAGTGCGAAGAATGGGACAGGAAATGGAGCAGCGCATCTGAAGGACTCAGTGCTGCACATGACACAGGCATGGCATGCAGGGAGGGGTGCAGGGGGGATGCAGACGGGGTGATCATCCGCCCTCCATCAGTCAGACAGGAGGAGGGGACCTCAGGGATGGAGAGAAGTGAGGCTGGGAGATCTGACCCAGTAACATGGGATGGCAATGGGTTATAGAATCATAGAATCATAGGATCACAAGGTTGGAGCTCCTTTCATCCCCATTGCTACCACCAGCATAAACCAGATCTCATAGCTCCTCATCCAGCCTCTTGAACACTGCAGGGACGGCGACTCCGCCACCTCCCCGGGCAGCCATTGCAGTGCCTGACCACCCTCTGAGAGAAAAAGTTCTTCCTTACGTCCCACCTAAACCTCCTCTGGTACAACTTGCGGCCATTTCCTCGGTCCTGTTTGTTGCCTGGGAGAAGAGGCCAAACCCCTCCTCATCACAGCCTCCCCTCAGGCAGTTGTGGAGTGCAGTGAGGTCTCCCTGAGCCTCCTCTTCTCCAGACTGAGCAATCCCAGCTCCCTCAGCCGCTCCCCATAAGACCCCGTTGTGCTCCAGACCTCCCACCAGTTTCATTGCCCTTCTCTGGACATGCTGCAGGGCCTCAACGTCTTTCTTGCAGTGCGGGGCCCAAAACTGAACACAGCACTCGAGGTGCGGCCTCACCAGTGCTGAGCACAGGGGATGATCACCTCCCTGCTCCTGCTGCCCACACTGTTTCTAATGCAGGCCAGGATGCCGTTGGCCCTCTTGGCCACCTGGGCACACTGTCGGCTCACGTTCAGCCGAGCATCAACCAACACCCCCAGGTCCCTTTCCTCTTCACAGCCATCCCCCACTCAGCCCCATAGTGCTGCATGGGGTTGTGGCCAAGGTGCAGCACCCGGCACTTGGCCTTGTTGAACCTCATCCCACTCATATCATCCCAGCTTATCCTGGTCCCTCTGAAGGGCCTCCCTGCCCTCAGGCAGATCCACACCACCTCCCAACTTGATTTCATCAGCAGACTGAGGGTGCACTCAGCGCCCTCATCTGGGCCATCAATAAAGATATTAAACAAGATGGGCCCCAGTACCGACCCCTGGGGGACACCACTTGAAAAGGGGCGCCAGCTGGACTTGACTCCATTAACCACTACCCGCTGGGCATGGCCCTCTGGCCAGTTCCTTACCCAAAGATGGGTATACCTGTCCCCATGAAACCCCATGAAATCCACCCCAAAACACTCCAAACCCTCAAGAAACCCCA
>JACDJE010000751.1:5064-126956 GCA_016647715.1 Pavo muticus
GTACTATATCAGTTGTCCTATAGCATTGTGTCATTGTTACTTTTTTCTGCCAATATTTTATCCCAAATGATGTCCATCAATTTTTTTAAGCCAAGAAGGAGGAAGAGGAGAGAACTAGGGGAGAGAATACTATATTTTCCCTCCAAAACTATGCATTTTTGTAACATTTCTGCCTGATATTTCTAGCTTCAATAGTTTTAACAATCAGCCAACTTAGTAATTTACCAAAGCACGACAACTGCAAAGAGAAGAAACAAGATATGTGGGAGGCCTCGTGTTTTTATCTGTATAGGACAAAACCTTTCAAATTTTTTTTCTATAGCCGTTTGTCTCCTTTGCTGAGAAAATGAAAGGGGAAGCAATTTCCACTCAGAGTATCTCAAAGTGAATCTCTGTGTCTATTATGTTTTCTGAAGATTTATCTAAGTCACCTGATAATATATGACCACACTCAATAAGGTCTTGTACAGCTAAGAAATGCAATTTGCATTCAGTGCAACACAGATTCCTATACACATTTTTACAAATCATTGTCTTAATGTATATGTTTTCCCTGGATGTTTCATATATAAAGTAAGCCTTTCAGTAATTATTAACATCTGCTTCTTAGCTTGAACTTCTTTGGAGCCACCTGCCGTAGAAAGACGAGCAGAGGACAAAAAAAAATCCAGGAGTTTCTAGGGAAAAAAAAAAAAAAAGATATCTCCCTTTAATTTGTTACATTCTGCATATACTAAAGAATTAAATGGAGAATAGGCATGAGGAATCAAACCCTTCCTATTTAGGTTGGGAGAGGCGTAAGATGCATAAGATGCATCTTTGACCCCTTGAGACTTCACCGGTCAAAATTATCTGGTTTCAGACATAGCGGAATGTTTGCAAAACTTGAAGAGGAACATAAAAAGGAGAAACACACAATTTCATTTGTTGTGTATATAGGTTGGAATCTTGATTACGGCACAAGGAGATCAAGTATATTTTATAACTAGAAATGTAACTGAATTTTGCAAGACCAAGTAATGGTGTTCAAGCCAAAGTATAATTCAAAAATTGCTAATGTGCCTAGCTAGTGCCAAAGACAATCTTTTTCATCCAATTGCATTGCACTGTATAAGTGCAGAACTGAAGAAAGCAAACCTTCTAACGCAGCTGCTTGTTCTATGATAGTGTTTCTACCAGCTATATAACATGTGCATATGTTGACAAACTAAGCAACAGCTGCTTTATTGGCAATATTCGATGTTAAGACATTGATGCTGTGCCTTAGAGAGAACTATTCTTGTAGCAAACCATGGCTAAACATGACATCTTACCCTGCCTGAACTCTAAATGAAACAAAGCAGGTATCCACATTGCATTTTAAATTATCCTACTGGAGTACAAGTGCAGTACTGTTAGAAGCATTAGTACTGTTCTCCATCCAAGGCAATTTCAGCTTTCTCTTTTATTTTTGTCTTAACTGGATTAAGTATCTAAAAAATCACTGGGTTTGGACCACACAAATACACTCAAGAGGAGGCTAGAGCCTGCAACTTCTATGTGCATTCTTTTAGCTTGGCAAAATTCCTAACAAGGATGAACGAAGAGTCATGAAGTGCCTTGTTCTCACCTTGATGAGCACTTAAAATGCAATTTACTATTGCTCTCAATTATTGTAGATTCCACAAGTGTTTACTATTTTTGGCATCCTGGAACCTCACAGCCAAATGATGATGAATGAATGTAATGATTTGTTCTGTTTTAACAAAAATCTGGTGCTAGGGCAAAATAAGATATTTAGGTTAATCTGCATGACTACTTCTTGCAAATTTAATGAACTTTCAAAAACATGTGCTAACATTATAGTGAAAAAGATGCTCCAGAATGACAGACTCTCCCTGGAAAAAGTTATTTCTTTAAAAAAAAAAAAAAGAAAGAAGAGAGAGAGAGAGAAAAAAAGAAGGCAAGAAAGGAGGTGAGAAAGAAAGAGAGAAAGAGGAAGGAAGGAAGGAAAAATTTGAAAATTAAGTGTCCATAATGTGCATTCAGTGGGAACATTCTGTGAACATTAAGCAGAAAATATAATTTAAAATAATAATTATGACAGGATTATTCAATATTATTGATCACTCTTCTTTAAAAATAAGAACCTATAGTCAAATCCAGTAGAATATTTTAATATATTTATGTGCAGAGAGAAAACTTTTCCTTTCTGTTAAATAGGATTTTAAGTAGAAAAAGTGCTATTTTTGTTATTTATTGGCCTTACAGAAAAATTAGAGACAGAAGTTCTCTGCATTATGCAGAAGGTCAAAGCAGATGATTTATAGCAATGCTCTCCAGTCTTAGCAGTGATGAATTTATGAAATCCTTATACTTCAGAATATGCTACAATTTCTGAATGATGACAGTCAAGAGAAAATGCTTTAATGAGAAGCTTATTCCATGATGTTTCACTCCAGGGAACTATTGCAACTTCCACTGAAATATTTGGCACTAGACATGTCAGAACATAGCACCACATTAAATAATCTCCAGATCTGATCCAGAATGTCACTAGGTTCACAGACTGATATAATCAGAGAGCTACATGGCAGTCTTCTTGGTGCTGCTTTCTTTCTAATGAAGACAATGGAATAACTCTTGTTTATTCTATTAATTAATATGTGAAAACTATATTTGCTTGTGCAACATAAATGCATCGCTATTTAAAGTAATTCTTAGAGATTTTTTTTTTGCAGTTGCTATATTCTTTATACTACTACATTCTTTGTATATATATTTTTATTATATTTTATATCACTTGTCATCAATAGTTTTAAAATTCAGATGTCAAGAGGAATGTTTGGGCATTGCTTGTGTGTACTTTTTAATTATTATTTTCATTCTGGTTCTTGAAAAATTCGCCTTAAAATGTACTATTTTCTCTTGCTGTGCTATGTCACAGCACCATGTAATTGCTAAAGAATGCAGTTTGAGGCTATTGTCATCTATTACTTCAGGAAAACTTGTTTCTCTTTAAATGCACTTATAAGGATGTTCCTTAACCCAGTCAGTGAAGGCAATGTCTATACTTGTAAACAAAATAAGACTGAAGCCAAATCTGTATTCTGAGGCACAAACTCTTGTTCCTGTTGTTCAGAGCTCTCTCTTTCCAGAGTAGTCTGGTTCCATGGGACACAAGCCACTCAGCCCCAGCTCTCCTCTACAATCTCTGTGATGCCCTTTTGGTCCAACAACAAAACTGATTAGTATGTGTCTAATAGCAGTTGACATCAATTCAAAAGATTTGAAATAATATTTGGGGGGATAGCCTACACTGGAAGGAGTCTAAGAACATAATATGTTTGAGTCTAGGCTGATAGGAAGTATGAGGAGCAGCAGGACAAGATGCTTCACAAAAACAAGAAAGCACACAATCTGCAGAACAAACAGTGTAAGAGCTTGAAAGACATGTTTATTAAGGGTTATATTATATTCTTTCAAACTACTATGCTCCTTTTCACCTTGTGAATAATTAGTCTTATGTCTAGTGCCACCTGCAGTAGTCATGCTGTCAGTCAGGTAATGGTTCTTAAGCAATATTGACAGCATGTGTTTCTCCTTGCCTGACCAGCTATGACCAAACATATCAAAGGAGTTCTATTGTGTAGATTTGAAGGAATGCATTCTGCATCCCTACCTCTTGGAAGTCTTTGATCTGTCTGCTAAAAATGCTCATTAGCGATGATGGACAGAGATTCAGAAGAAACCTGAGCATCATTTCTTTCCTTTGATGATTGTAGGAAGTATAGATGACTAGTTTTGTTTTAAATAGTTCCTTTCTGTGAAACATCTGTATTTTTCTCTAAGTAACGCAAGTCCAGGATATCCACAAGACTAGGAATTCCAGGATTAGGTATACCAGGATACCCACAAGACTAGGAAAAACACTGAAATTGAAAATTCTCTGGGAGCTGTATTACTGAATCTCAGAAGAAAGTGTTGAAGAGGTTGCAACCCTGAAAAATTTGGAAAAAGATCCAATGCCAGAACTCTACTTGGGGTTAGAAAAGGGAAGCTTGTTATAGATTGTTACATTATGCTGTTTCAAGCAAACAACTGTCTTAAAAGAAACAGTTCAACAGGTTTTATAAATGCAGCTCTAAAAGAACACAGAAAAAATGTCATTCACAAAAATTGTAAACCACTAAGTATCCAAAAAAGCTGAATTAGGAAAGGAAGACAACCAGACAGGAACAGGAAAAAAAAAAAAAAAAAAAAAAAAAAGAGGAAGAGTAAAAACATAAATTATATAGAGTAGGATAAGTAGATTTTTCCATAACTCACAATCTAAAGAGCACCTCAGGAGATGAGCAGGCAGTAGCTTTGCAATGATCAAAAAGTACTTTTTTCACATGCAGTGTAATTAAAATGTAAATTTTATTTTCTTAGGAAGTTGAAAAATCTCAGAAATGTATTAAAGTACTCAGGAATTGAAGGCTTTTCTGCAGCTGTTTTGTAAAGCTGTTCTGTAGCTGTATTTTAAAGACAGTAGCCTCAGTGAAACTTCAGAAAACCCCATAAAGTTGATGCCTGGAAAAAGAAAACAAGACCAGAAAAGGTGTCACCTCATTCCTGCCTTACTTGTATTCTTCCCAATCACTCGATGCAGCCTCCAGGATGCTGGACTACATGAGCCTTCTGTTGTTTTCTGTTATAGACACACTAATATTCTTATGAGAGCTGTAGGATTTCCAGAAATGCTGAATTTTGTACTGAACTTAATTATTTCCCACTTGAGCTAGATATTTTTTTAATTTCTTCAAGGAAATATAATCTAACAAGCCATGTGCTCTCATAATGTCCATGTAAGACGTTTGAAGAAAATCTACCTTGGATTCTGTGGCTTTGTGTGCGATCATAGTTTTACTTAAATAAATTTTAAACATTATATATTTAAAATAAATAATACATATATTTACAATGTTTATATCTGCCTACACAAAAGTCAGGCATCTTCTGCCCTAAGTAGAACATGATGCAGCAATAATTGTATTTTTTTTTTAGCCTGCAGCTAGTTTTAAGAGACAGCAGTAGCAACATACTGCAAGGGAGTGATTGCTGATCCCTACAGCCAACAACAGTGATTCATGTCCAGACTGTTCAGAGTTAGTGTCTCCTAGACACAATTTAACATCTAGCTTGGACTCCGCATTTTAGCCATGATTTGGGCTGGAATGGAGTTAATGCTCAGATGATGCCATGTTTCAGATTTGTGACCAAAGCAGAATTGATGACACATCAGTGTTTTAGGTGCTGCTGGGAAGTACTTGCACAGTGTCAAGCTCTTCTCTCTTTCTCACTCTGCCATCCCAGCTAAGAGGCTGGTGGTAAACACAAAGCTGGAAGGGGACACAGCCAGGACAGCTGACCAAGAGAATATTACATATCATATGACATCATGCTCAGCAATAAAAGCTGGGAGAAAAAAAAGAAGGGATATGATGTTTGTCTTCTTAAGTAAGCATTATGTGTGAAGATCCCTTCTTTGCCAACGAGAAGTAGTGAATGAATTCCTGACTTTACTTTGCTTCTGTATGCAGCCTCTTCTTTACTTACTAAATTGCCAACCCACAAGTTCTCACAGTTTTACCTTTCTGAACCTCTCCCACCAGTGGGAGTAAGTGGCTGTGTCATGCTCTCCTGCCTGTTGAGGTTAAACCAAAACACGGCCCTAAGATACAACACTGCTTCAGTTTGCATGCTGCTTTTCAGCTGGAAGCATCAGAAACATTGTGAGAGCTGCATTTCAGCCTACTAGACTGTTGTTATCATTGTACAAATCTGAGGATATGCCACTGATGGGTAGTGTATTTAGAGATGTTCTGATTTGGGAGATTCTGGAGAACTGGCAATAAATAAATAAATAAATAAATAATCAAATGGATCAGTATTACTGAAAAACACTGCATTTTGCTAGCAGACCTTGCACAAACCACATTTGAGTTTTGGCAAATGTAAACTGTTCGCTCACACAGAAAGAGTTAAAACTAAATGAGAAATAAACTACTCCTTCTCTATAAATTAAAGCATAAGTTTATTCTATCAATTTTTGTGAGGAAGATACTCCCCCTGCTTATAGACATCACCTTTGTAAAGTCCTGTTAATATTTTCCCAATTAATTTCAGTCGAAAAGTGAATATATAACAATCAGCATTGTAAATCTGGGGTGAGTAGTTGAATATGGCTAGGCTGGTGGTGACTAAAGTGAAAACCAGAGATTCTTTACCCACTCTGCACAGTAATGAACACTCACAGATGCAGCTTTTAACAGAAGCAACTTAACCTTAAAATCTGCAATTAGGAGCGTGGTTTCCACGGAGACAGCTGTGAAAGATGCAATGGAGTTGCAAAATAAACAAGTGGTAGAGAGTCAGACACACAAACTAGACTGAAAGTAAATGAAAAATACAGGAGCAAACAAGGTATGAATTGTTTTCTCAACTATAGCTCCTCACATGACCTTAATGCTTTGCTAGAAATATAAGCAATTCTGAAAAAGAAATGATGGAAGATCATGTTTACAAGAAGTGTTACATTTCAAGAGAAAAGAACACGAAACTAGAATAGACTATATATATGTGAATATATATATACAATGCATTATGTGACAGATACTAGCAACGGCTGGTATTCAACCTTACTATACAATAGTAGCAAGATGAAATCCCTTTCATGTTTTGGAATACACTTCAGAATATTACTAGGTAGTAGTTCAAATGCAAACAGAATATGTTGTAGGAAAATAAAATGTCTCTGAAAGGTCATAATTAAGGATGAAAAAATCAAAAACTGCAGGTTACAAAGTGCTAGTAATTCAGTTTCCAATTCTGATTCAGATTCACATTTGGATTTCTAAACGTAAGTGGAAACAATCTTTCCCTGAATACTCTCAAGGATACTCACTCTTCTCCATTTATAAAACACCCATTTCAGGAGCACTCAGACACTTCATGCTAAAGAATAAGCTGTATCTGTCACCTACTGCAACTGGAATTTATCCTCTGGTAATTGTCTTCATTGACATAATCAGCTGTGTCACTCAGTATGTAGTCAGAGACATCATTCAGCACTCACATTATTCAAAATGTGTACACCCCTCAGATCCTGCTCTGGACATAGAGTTATTCATGATGATGATCAGACGGCTGGAGTATCTCTCCTATAATAAAAAGGTTGAGGGATTTGGGCTTATTTAGCTAGGAGAAGAGAAGGCTACAGGGAGACCTCATTGCAGCTTTCCAGTACTTGAGGGAAGCTTAGAAACAGGAGGGAGACTGACTTATTACACAGTCTGTTGATGATAAGACAAAGGAGAATGGCTTTAAACTAAGAGAGGGGAGTTTTAGGTTAGATGTTAGGGAGACATTTTTTGCTCAAAGGGTGGTGAGGCAATGGAACAGAGAAGCCGTGGATGCCCCATTCCTGGAGGCATTCAAGGCCAGGTTGGATGGGAATCTGTGCAGCCTGATCTGGTAGGTGGCAACTCTACCTGTGGCAGGAAGGGTTGAAACCAGATTGTCTTTACGGTCCCCTCCAATCCATTCTATATGATTTTATCACAGACTGTGCTTCTCTAGAGTCTCAAACACTCAAACCAACATGTCATCATTTCTTCTGGGCTGTGTTAATTGGATTCTATGTTAAAGGTGGAGATCAGCACAACAAGAGTGTTATAGCCAAATGCCCAATCTGAGATAGCTTGTACCTGATTATTCGAAGTGCTTGGCATTAAACTTCTGTTTTATGTGTTCAGAGCACAGCTTCTAGCACTTCTGTTAATCAGACATGCAGATCGTGAATGAGATATGTAGAAGAGAGGCAAGAGATACTACTAAGATGTCTGAGTTTTCCCAGAATAATTTCAGAGCTTTACTCAGTGGCTGTAATGTAAAATGCAGAAGTCGGCTACTATCTCAATCTGTCTTTTATTTGAAATATTGCTTTAGTGACAATAAGTTAAAATCTTTACATTAATTGAGTGCCACAGAGTCCACATCCAACAGAAGTTAAAAAGTAACTCTTTCCTAAACTGTCAGAATTATGGCACAGTGAGCAGAATTGAGGGATGGTCCATCAACAGCTCCCAGGGAGGCAAACAATGCATCACATGCAGAGGACACCCAGAGGATCCCATGAGGGGCAACAAGAGATAGGGCAAGATACAAAATAATGTCTGAAGGATCCAGCCAGGAGACAAGCTACCCATAGCACAGGGACAAGGCCCATCCAGGAGGTAGGACTGAAGACAGGTTCCCCTGTAACCCAACCAGGATCTGAAGATGCAAGGCTGAGCTGAAATCAACCAGCTTTTCCTGTGTGTAGACAGTGTTAGTTGGGCACCCGGGTGATGCTGCTCAGAGCCATTAAAACTTATTGGTGAATACATGACACAAACAATACTTAAGATAATTTTCTGCTGAGTTTGAGTCTTGTCCTCCTTTTAGTAATCTTACATTTTTCAACTATGACTTCTGTGAGATTCTCTTTCTGAGTTCTCACTATCATTGGTTTTTTTTCTGCACTTTTTCATTTTGGAATAATCTTTCTGAGGGATGGTAATCTGCACGGTACTCACCAGGTAAAGCCACACTAGGGTACTGTAAGACTACACAGTTTTTATCATGTTAATAGCTATTACATTTTTCTTCCAAACACCTTGGTAGCCTTTTTGATCCAAAGATTTCACTGACATGTTTACAGAGATTCCCAAAGTTCAGGAGTTTAGGCTGGGACCCAAATATTTCCGAAGCCACAGAGAATGTACTGCAGAATATTCTCTCCATTTCCACCAGTACATACTCTATTTTCTCATCCTTTTCTACAGTGTTGTCTGAGCCCTCTAGGAGTGTACGTCCATTCTGAAACAATTCATCAATTAGTTTAGATATGTCATGATTTTGTGATTTTTTTTGGTTGTTGATATTCCACATTATAACATCATGTAAAGCACAAGGAGTTAAAGAGTTAATGTTCCGGTTCCATGGACCACCACTTCTGGGTACTTTGTTCTCAGAGAGCGAGGGGAGGGGCTGCATTCCCCACAGGAAGAAAGCGAGGGGAGGGGCTGCATTCCCCACAGGACCCTCGGCAGGTCCCAAGCCCTCCTCTTTGTTCATCGCTGAGAAGCACATGGTGCCTTGCCACTTTTCGTCTGCGGCTTTAGAGTAAGGCCTTTGGTTTGGATACTCTCTCTCTCATTTGGTTTAATTCATTGGCCGCAGTTCCAACTGTATTGTATTGTATTGTGTTATCTTGCATTCTGACATCATATTTAGTAAATTAACTTTCCTCCTCAGATGGTTGCCGCTGCTCTGTTTTTAGACCCATCTATTTACCATCTCCCTACCCTTCCGCCTTTTCCCCTCTCTTGGGTTGCAGGTCCGCAGGTCCCCCACCTCATTAATCATGGGGCGGAGCCAGGCCAGATCCACCCATAAACCATTGACACTTTTTTTTTTCCCCTCTCTTTCCTTCTTTTCTGCGACTGTTGGCCTGTGGGCCTGTTGTCTCCCTGTCACGGATGCATATCTAAAGATAACTCTGTGACAAGATAATTTTCAACAAATAATCATCTGTTAATCAAAAAATCAGAAAATTGGATAGGAGGTAGTTTGCCTTTCCTAATATTTTTCACAGTCCATTCTAGTCATGATTGACATCTTCGTGTCATCTTTCCACTTCGCTGCGTAATCTTCTCTTCCAGATCATTAATGAAATGTATTAAAAAAAATTGAGTTTTATGTGAAACTTTGGATTACTTCTCTGTTAACTTATTGGTATTTCTTTTATTTCTTTTAAATTCTTGTTTTTTATGTTATATGGTTTTGGGGGAGTCCCTTTTTTTTTTTTTTTTAAAGTTTGTTTTATTTTTATCCCATTTTGTCAGTTTTTTTCCCTTATTCTAACATTACCATTAAAATATATCAGGCTACACCTACCATCTGTAATTTTCCAAGTTTTTCTTCTTTTCACTTTAAAGTATCTTTCATCTGGTTCAATAGAGACAGCTACAATAGTCTAGATGTTGATATTGATCTAATCAATGAAAAGATGCTAAGCAGCCTCATATTACCGATGCCTGGCATTGGAGAAATTGTATGAAAAGATGTAGCATAAGTGTAAGTGACATATAATAAATACTGTCTGTACCAATGAATCTTGAATTTCTTCCTGATCAGTACGAATGTCTGTACCAATATTTCAGATGGACTATACCCCATTAGTTAAGAACTCTGGATGGGATTATGCCCAAATTGTGTTAGAAAGCTACCAGGCTTGAAAGAATTTGAGCCTGCACATCTTGCTTGTTTGTGAAAGGGGGTGTGCTAGCATTTAGGACATGCTATAAAGTTAAATTGGGGCTCTACCACTCCGTTTTGTGAAGTAACCAGTCCTGATGGGATGTGCTCACTAGAAAGCTTCTGAACTGAATCCTTCTTGGAATGTAACAACAGGAAAGACATCTACTACCCAATTCCCAGCTCTGGGGTGTGATGAGTTTTTTCAACCATGTTAATATTTGTCTGTTCTGTACATGAAGGGAATCTAAAGCTTAGGTGTCTGTTTAGTTTTCTGTGGTTACTTATACATTCCCACTCATCATTCAGCATCATCCAATACTTCAATGTGCTATTAACACTGTCTCCGCTGAAATCAAGTCACCAACTTATACAGAAGATATCTAAGGTGAGTAGTGCCTAATTTTGGTGTCTGGAGGTAGAAAGAAGTTACTTCTGAAATCAGATGTGAGCTGAACTGTTATTATAATTTTATTGTCTAAACTTTCATCACTTTTGGCTCTTAGGTTTTGGTATAGATTTGGCCAGTTGAGAATCCAGAACAGAACCTCAGCTGAAGTGAACTGATGCAACTATTGAAAAGGTAATGGAGATAATGAGATAATGACAGTACTCCTCAAAACTCTGTGAACCAATAACAGCATCCTCAATATAGACAGAAAAATGTTACAGTGTGTTACAGTAAAAAAATCATAGAATCATAGAATCCTAGAATCATAGTCAGAGAAGGGCTTTAGTTAGAAGGGACCTTTAAGATCACCTAGTTCCAACCCCCCTGTCATAGGCAGGGTTGTTGCTCACTATATCAGGCTGCCCAGGGCTCATCCAACCTGGCCTTGGAAGCCTTTAGGGATGTGGTAATCACAAGTTCTGTGGGGAAACTGTATCAATGCCTCACCATCTTCTGAGCGAAAAAATTCTCCCTAACATCTAATCTAAATCTCCCCTCTTTTAGTTTAAAACCTTATCCTATAACTATCAGATTGTACAAAAATTGATCCCCCTCCTGTTTCTAAGGTTCCCCCAAGTACTGGGAGGCTGCAATGAAGTCTCCCTGGAGTCTTTTCTTCTCCAAAGTAAACAAGCGCAGCTCCCTCTATCTTTCAATTGTTGGTGCTCCAGCCCTCTGATCATCTTTGTGGCCCTCCTCTGGAGCCATTACAAATGCTCCACATCTTTCTTATGCTGGGGGCCTCAGGCCTGGATGCAGTACTTCAGATGTGGCTGAGTAGAGGGAGACAATCAGCTCCCTCACCCTGCTGGCCACCTATCTTTTCATGCAGCCGAGGATACAGTTGTCCTTCTGGACTGCATGAATACACTGCTGGCTCATATACAGCTTCTTGTTCACCAGTATCCCCAAGTCCTTCTCAACAGGACTGCTCTCAGTGAGTTCTTCTCCCTAAAGTTGCAAGGGAGATTTGCAGGAATTGTCTCTCCTGTTTTTGTTCTGTTCATTTTCTTCAATTATCCTACAAAGTTTCCCTCCAACACTACCTTGTAAACTATCTCCCTTTCAGACATTTACTGAATTACACATTTACTGAGTAAGTTTCTAATGAGTCTTGAAATTGACCCCAGGGCAAGGAATGAGTTATCAGGAACAGCCAAGATCTCCCAGCATTCATAAGAGCAGCTGAGGAGGTTTCAGCAGAGCCTGGAGCAGCAGTGTAACAGCTCCGTATATACAGAGGCAGCCCAGGGACTGTGAGAGTCCAGGAGTGCATAGACCAGAGAGGGCAGTTAGGATATAGTGTGGCAGTTTGTGCTGCTCTTAGGGTGGCAGTTAACAGAGCATGAGGGTGTGAAGGGAGGGCAGAAGATGGCCACTATCTCTCTTCTGGGAGCAACAGGGAATTATACTGTTAGCAAACATGGTGATCTGCTGCAAATGCCAGGCTGAGGTGGAAATCCAAATAAAGGGGCCACAACCTTCCTGGGCTAACCATGCACCCAAACAGACCTCCCAAAGACTGACAGAGCTGCCCAGACCTTCAGCTGTGGGGAACTGCAGCATCTGGAAGTCTGAGGGTTGAGAGTGGAGTCATGGGTGCAGTGTGTGCTCAGCTCAACAAATTTTTTGAGCAAGTGGCCAAGTTGTGAGGGGAAATCAACAGGCAATTCAGTATTCAGGAATTGAAGAGATAAATTGATGTATGGTATTGTGCAGTGACACAGGTAGTCTGACATCCCAGTACTAATTCTCTGTAAGGGGAAGAAGCAAAGCTTGCTTCCAACCTTGAAGAACAAAAGCATGGAAGATGAGGGAGACTGAACCTTCATCTCCATTGGGAGCAGAAGGAGTAGTCTCTCCCTTGATCCCAAAGTGGATCTGAGTAACAGGTACAAGGCTCTGGGGATGGAAAGAGGAGAGGATGTCCCTCCTTTTTCTGCTCTGCCCAAGCTCAACACATGTTTAGGAGATATTCTCTCTTCCCCATTTGTGTGATCTATTACTCTTGATTCCTTTTGTGTTGCATTATATATCACATTCCTTTATTCTTGTTATCTCAATAGGGTAACTCCTCCTTCTCACTTCTCTGCCAGCTTCCTGTAGGGGAAGGGTGGTGGGATGGTCCTAGCCCCCTGTCATGGGCAAAAGGCCCTCAACTTGTGACACTCAGGAATTGTTCAAGGCCAGGTTTGATGGCGCCCTGGGTAACCTGGTCTAGTAAGTGACATGGACGTTGGAATTAGATGATCTTTAAAGTCCTTTCAAATTCAAGCCATTCTATGACTTTTTAGGGAGGATTCTAAAGCCTCGGAATCCTTCTTTGTCTGTAGCATGCCCCTTTTGATGTGACCTATGTGAAAGTGTTAGACTGCTTCAGGCCTCAAAGAACATAAATTTGTTTTCTTTTATTATCAATTAGAAATTGATATTATCAATTTGAAATTCATTCAAATTTCAATTATTTCAATGTTTATCAAAAGCTTATTAAAAGCTTACTAAAAACCGCAATAGTATGTAAGCAGTTATGATGGTAGCAATATTATGAAAAGATACAGAATTCATTACATGTTACTATTATTGTCTAAATTCAGTCCTTATGTTCATATTTATGGGCAGTTTTGAATTAGTGTGCTGTGTATCACTGTCTTTCTCAGCCCTGACTTACGCATAGCCTTAAACATTTGGGTTTATTTTGGTTTGAGAGCAATTTAGTGTTAAGTGAGCTAGCCTCAGGCTCTGAAGATTTGTTGGGCTGTCTCCTCCAGCTCTTTCTAGCTGCAGACCTGGCCAACTATATCGAAGAAGGAAAAAAAAAAAGGGAGCAGCATAGCATGGTATAATCTTATTTATTTATCCTAGTGAATTAATGTCAATAGAAGAAGCTAACTGAAAACAAAGATGAAACTAATTTTATTATCTTCTCTCAGAACATTTGCTTTTTATCCCTGATTATACAGATTATATTGTAAATTGGTCCTTAGAATCACTTTTGTAGAAGACTAAAATGTTTACAGTTTTTTTAGTTGAGCCATATCTTCCTAACACTTATTTTTGTTTTGTTCCAACTAATAAGGAATAGTAATAAATATTATTTCTTAGTAACCCTAGGTTTTTACACACTTCTTTTTTTGCAACATAACAGCTGCTCACTCACCATGGGCTCATGACAACTATGTAGAGGACTTTTCTGCATTTGTGTAGTCACAGAATCATAGAATATTTTGAGTGGGAAGGGAACATGAAAGGTCATCTAGTCCAACTCCCATGCAGCCCACCACCTCTCTGAGCAACCTGTTCCAAGGCCTCACCCCCCTTATTGTAAAAAAACTTCTTCCTTATATCCAATCTAAATCTCCTCTCTTTTAGTTTGAAACCTCTGTACCTATCACAACAGACACTGCTAAAGATCCAGTCTTCTTCCTTCTTATAAACCTCTTTTAGAAACTGAAGGACACTATCATGTCTCCAGTGAGCCTTCTCTTCTCCAGGCTAAGCAGACCCAGCTTTTCTCCCAGCTTGTCCTCACAGGAGAGATGTTTGAACCCTTGGATCATTTCTATGGTCCTCCTATAGACACACTCCAAAAGATTCACATCTGTCACCTACTGAGGACTCCACATCAGGATGCAGTACTGCAGGTGAGGTCTCACTAGGACAAAGTAGAGGGGCAGAATCACCTCCCTCGACCTGCTGGCCACACTTCTTTTGATGCAACCCAGGATACAGTTGGCTTTCTGGGCTGTGAAGGCAGATTGCTGGCTCATGTCCAGCTTCTCATCCACCAGTACCCTAGAGTCTTTTGGGCTGTACTCCATCCTTTCATCCCCTAGCTTGTACTTATAGTGGGGGTTGCTGCAACCCAGGTGCAAGACCTTGCACTTGGATTTGTTGAACCTCACGATGTTCTCCTGGGCCTACTGCTCACACCTGACTAGGTATCTCTGGATGACATCCTGTCCCTTGGGTGTGTTGACCACACCCCACAGCTTGGTGTCATCCACAAACTTGGTGAGAATGCACTTGACCCCATTGTTGATGTCATTGATGAAGATGTTTATGAGCACTGGACCCAGTACTGACTTCGGAGAGACACCACTTGTCATCGATTTCCATCCAGGGGTGATCTCGCAACCAGTTCCTCATGTACTGAACAATACACTTGTCAAATCCGTATCTTTCAAATTTGAAGAGAAGGATGTTGTGGGGGATGATGTCAAAGGCCTTCCTGATGTCCAGATAGATGACATCAGTGGCTCTTCCCTTCTCCACTGACACAGTTATACCACCATAAAAAGTGACAAGGTTGGTCAGGCAGGACTGGCCCGTGGTGGAGTCATGTTGGTTATTCCTTGTTACCTCCCTTTCTTCCATGTGCCTTCCAGGAGGATTGGCTCCATGATCTTCCCTGGTACAGAGGTGAGGTAGTAGTGAGGTCAGTAGTTCCATGTCATCCTTTCTACCCTTCTTCCACCTGTGCATTTTTTTCTTTCTCTCTGGTTTGACCAGCATTTCCCAATTCAGCCATGCCTATCTCTTCTCTTCCTTTCCTTACTTCCAGCACCAAAGGATGGAGATCTCTTGTTACCCTAAGGAAAGCTTCCTTAAAGATCTGCCAGCTGTGCTCCGCTCCCCTGTTCTTGAGGACAGATTCCTGGAGAGTTCTGTTAACTAACTCTCCGAAGAGCTGGAAGCTGGCTTTCCTAAAATTGAGCTTCCTAATTTTACTCTTTGCCTGTCTGATGTCCCTCGGAAGTGTGAATTCCACACTTGCATAGTCACTACAGACCAGGCAGCCTCCAATCCTGATGTCACCAATCAGTTCACTAGCATTGGTGAACAACAGGTCCAGCATTGCACTCCTCTGTTGGGACTGTCCATTAGCTGGCTCAGGAAGTTATCCTTGATACATTCCAGGAGTCTCCTGGATGGCCTACAGCTCACCGTGATACTTTTCCAGCCAATATCAGGGTGGTTGAAGTGCCCCAACAGTACAAGAACCTACAGTCGTGATGCCTCCTGTAGCTGGAGAAAGAAGGCTTCATCAACAGGATCTGCTTGATCAGGTGGGATTTAATAGACATTAACCACCAGACTCCCTTTTTAACCTCAGTCTCTAACTCTCATCAATAGGCTTTCAACTTATATGTGGCCATTCTTCAGGGACAGCTCCTCACACTCTATTTCTTCCTGGATGTAGGAGGCAACACCTTCTCCTTTCCTTCCTCATCTGTCCCTTCTGAACATCTTGTAGCCATCGATAGGCACATTCCAGTCATGGGAATCATCGCACCAGGTTTCACTGACAGCAGCTACACTGTGGTTTTCCAGTAGCATGGGGGCTTACAACTACTCCTGTTTCAAAGCTGTGTGCATTGGTGTAGAGGCACTTCAGCTGGGCAGCTGGTCTTGTTACATTCCTTCCTGTTGCCCTCATCATCATAAGATGCAGCAGGTTGAGGGCACCCACTAGCACCTTGTCCCTCTAACTTTGCTATGCTAACCCACATCTTGTCATGAGCAGGCTCACTATTACCCCTTCCCCCTTCAAACCCAGTTTGAAAGCCTGTTAATGAGCCTGGACAGCTCCTGGGGCAGAATTCTTTTTCCTCTTTGACCTAGGTGGTCCTCATCTGCAGCCATCAGGCCAGGCACTGAGTAAACAGCCCCATGGTAGAAAAAGCCAAGATTCCTATGATGGCACCACACTCTTAGCCACGCATTTATCAGATTGGTTTTCCCAATCCTCTCAGTAGCCCTCCCTGCCACTGATGGGATAGAGGAAAACATTACCTGTACTTTCACTTTGTCCACTATCTGCCCCACTCCCATGAAATCTCTTGATAACCGTCAGGCTTCTCTCAGTGACATTATCATATCAGGAAGGTATAATAATCAGAGGCAAACCAGACTAGGTAGTCTCCTAGTAATGTCCCCGAAACCGGCCCCAGGGAGGCAGCACACTTCCCTATGGATAGGGTTTGACCAACACATGGATTCTTCTGTTCGCCCCAGAAGGAAGTTGCCTACAATGATTACCCTTCTTTCCTTCTTGGTGGAGGGAATCTTGAGCCATGGAGTTGACTCCTTCACCCTAGGCAACCTCCTGGATG
Source organism: Pavo muticus (assembly GCA_016647715.1). Taxonomy (NCBI): domain Eukaryota; kingdom Metazoa; phylum Chordata; class Aves; order Galliformes; family Phasianidae; genus Pavo; species Pavo muticus. Next base: position 21,952 of record JACDJE010000751.1, read on the forward strand.
CAGCTTCCACTGCATCCTCAATTACCTCTCTCTCGAGATCCAGAGCCTCAAACATATTATGTAGAGGAAGCTGGGGAATCAAGATTGATAGAGAAAGGGTTTGCCTGCAACCCCAAGCAGAACCTGTATCCATTCCTTCCCATCTCTTAGGTCCCCTTCCTCTACCCAACAGCTGCAGAGCAGGGAGTCCATCACTACTTGGGGTGTATCATCCCGGTCCCTTTCTTGCAGGTATGGCAGGGAGTTGCTCCACCAGTCTATCTCCTGCTCACACTCCCTGATACTCCTTAATCTCTCTACCTCCTCCTTGAGCTTCACCACCTTACTAAGCAGATCTTCCACCTGCTCACACCTCACACAGGTGGTATCCCCACCACCCTCCAATGGCAGTAAGAGGCTCAGGCACTCACTGCAGCCAGGGATCTGAAGAGCCACATTTCTGGTCACGCACATTCCATGTGAGTTGCCACATTCTTTTTGGCAAAAGCCTTCTGTCTAGTGGAGACCACGGCTAGATTTGTAGCCTGGGAAGCAGCCAGTAGTCAAGCTTGTCCCTCAGTTGAGGAGCAACAATCACACACACAGAATCACACACAGAATTGTAGGGGTTGGAAGGGACCTCCAGAGATCACCGAGTCCAACCCCCCTGCCAAAGCAGGTTCTCTACACCAGGTTGCACAGGTGGGCATCCAGGCGGGTCTTGAATATATCCAGAGAGGGAGACTCCACAACCTCCCTGGGCAGCCTGTTCCCTCACTGTAAAGAAGTTCTTGCGCACATTTTTTGCGGAACTTCCTATGCTCCAGTTTCTGGCCGTTTCCCCTTGTCCTGTCTCCACGCACTGCTGAAAAGAGTCTGGCCTCGCCACTTTGCCCCCCACACCTTAGATATTTATAGACCTGGATCACATCCCCGCTCAGTCTTCTTTTCTCAAGGCCAAACAGACTCAGTTCACTTAGCCTTTCTTCATAGGGGAGATGCTGCAGGCCCTTCACCATCTCTGTGGCCCTCCGCTGGACTCTTTCCAAGAGATCCCTGTCTTTTTTGTACTGGGGAGCCCAGAACTGGACACAGTACTCCAGATGAGGCCTTCCCAGGGCAGAGTAGAGGGGGAGGATCACCTCCCTCGACCTGCTGGCCACGCTCCTTTTAATGCACCCCAGAATGCCATTGGCCTTTTTGGCCACAAGGGCACACTGCTGGCTCATGGCCAACCTGTAATCCACCAGGACACCCAGGTCCCTCTCTGCAGAGCTCCTCTCCAGCAGGTCATCCACCAACCTGTACCGCTGCATGCAATTATTCCTCCCTAGGTGCAAGACTCTACACTTGCTTTTGTTAAACCTCATCTGGTTTCTTACTGCCCAGCTCTCCAGCCTGTCCAGGTCTCGCTGAATGGCAGCACAGCCTTCAGGCGTGTCAGCCAATCCTCCCAAGTTTGTATCATCAGCAAACTTGCTGATGGTAGCCACTACCCCCTCATCAAGGTCACCGATAAAGATGTTGAACAAGACCGGACCCAGCACTAACCCCTGAGGAGCACCGCTAGTTACAGGTCTCCAACCAGACTCTGCACCGCCAACGATGACCCTCTGTGCTCTGCCAGTCAGCCAGTTCTCAACCCACCTCACTGTCCACCCATCTATCCCACACTTCCTCAGCTTTGTTATAAGGATGTCGTGGGAGACAGTATCAAACGCCTTGCTGAAATGAAGGTAGACTACATCCACTGCTCTCCCCCCGTCCACCCAGCCAGTGACAACATCATGGAAGGCTACCAGGTTGGTCGAGCATGACCTCCCCCTGGTGAACCCATGCTGGCTACTCCTGATAACCTCCTTTTCTTCCAATTGTCTGGAGATGGCATCCAGCACAAGCTGCTCCATCACCTTTCCAGGGACAGAGGTGAGGCTGACTGGCCTGTAATTACCTGGATCTTCCTTCTTGCCATTTTTGAAGACCGGAGTGACATTGCCTATCCTCCAGTCTTCAGGCACCTCCCCCATTCTCCAAGACCTCTCAAAGATGATAGAGAGCGGTTCAGCAGTCACCTCTGCCAGCTTCCTCAGTACCCGTGGATGCACCCCATCGGGGCCCATGGATTTATGAACATTGGTGTTGCCTAGGCGCTCTCGGACTGCCTCTTCCCTGACTAAAGGGGAGTCTTCCATTCCCCAGACCCTCTCAGTAACCTCTAGGGTCTGGGATTCCTGAGGGAGAGCTTTTTCACTGAAGACAGAAGCAAAGAAAGCGTTCAGTATCTCTGCCTTCTCAGCATCCCCTGTTACCAGAACACCACCCTCCTTAGTAGGGGACCCACATTCTCCTTAGTCTTCCTTTTACTGTTAACATACTTAAAAAAGCCTATTTTATTATCCTTTATCACCTTTGCCAGGTTCAATTCCAGGCGGGCTTTAGCCTTCCTTGTCACATCCCTGCAGGCCCTGACAACATTTCTATATTCTTCCCAAGTGGTCAGACTCTTTTTACACATTTCATGGACCTTCTTCTTCCCTTTGAGTTTGCGCATGAGCTCCTTGCTAATCCACACAGGTCTCCTGCCACGCTTTCCCGATTTCTTGCTCACAGGGTTGCACCAATCCTGAGCTTGGAAGAAGAGCTGTTTAAATGCTGACCAGCTCTCACAGGCCCCCTTACCTTCTAACACCCTAGCCCATGGGGTAGCTCCAAGTAGGTCCCGGAAGAGATCAAAGTTGGCTCTCCTAAAGTCCAGGGTAGCAATCCTACTTTTTGCTTTGCTTCTTCCACTCAAGATCTTGAACTCCATCTCGTGGTCACAACAACAATCCATTCTCCCTGCTCACTCTGCCTACAAGAACTACCGGACAAACTGCCACCCTGTTTGCCCATCCTGTTCACTGCTCTCCATGGAAACAGCATCTGTACATGGGGGTGCTGGCTGCTGTCACTCCCAGTTCTGCCCACACTGTGTCAGAGTCACCGCTGTGAGGGCTTTTGCTATTCCCTCTCCAGGGAGATAAGGGTGTTCATTTTTTGCCTCTACAAAGGGCCCCTCAGTGTGAGCCTCTGCCCCAAAGTTGTTCCATGATGCACTCTAAATTTATAAGCAGTTCATCAGTGTATATAGCTTCAGGTAAAAAAATGTTCTAGGTAAAGCGTATGTATAAGAACACAACAGAAAGTTATGGCACTAACTGATTTAGATATATATTACTGTATACGGAATGCCCAATTAATGTCTCTTCTTTACATAACAAGAATAGAATAGAATAGAATAGAATAGAATAGAATAGAATAGAATAGAATAGTTCAGTTGGAAGGGACTGTCAAGGACCATCTAGTCCAACTGTGCAACCTGTCCAGGGCTAACCAAAAGTTAAAGCATGTTATTGAAAGCACTAGCCATTTCAGAATCGCACAGAATCACAGAATTGCAGGAGTTGGAAGGGACCTCAAGGGATCCTCGAGTCCACCCCGCCCCCGCTAAAGCAGGTTCCCTACAATAGGTCACACAGCTAGCTATCCAGACGAGTCTTGAATATCTCCATATAAAGAGATTCCACAGACTTTTTGGGCAACCTGATCCAGTGTCCTTCATCCTTACCATGAAGTTCTTCTGCCTGCTTGTATGGAACTTCCTATGTTCAAGTTTTAGGCCATGGCTTCTTGTCCTTTCATTATGCAGCACTGAGAAGAGCTTGGCCTCATCCATTTGCCTCCCACCTCCCTTTAGATATTTATACACTTTAGTCAGACCTCCCTCAGTGTTCTTTCCCCCAGACTGAACAGACCCATGTTTCCCAGCCTTTCCTCATATGGGAGGTGCTCTAGGCAATTTATCAGCACTGAGATTAGTTTGTGGAACCAATTGCACATTCAATAGATCTGTAGTGGAGCACTCCTTCCCCATCTTCTCGCCTCAAAAATTATAATGTGTATTATGAGCAGTGAGAAACATAATATTGCTTACTGATGTCATATTTTACCTCTCTTTCTTCATCATAGGTCTTTTAAATCAGGAGATTGAGAAAAAGTTATGTGGATCTGTGTCCACTGTGGAAATAATTACTTCAAAATGTGAAACCTAATCTCCTAGTTGTTTTCTCATATATAATGTAAAAGTGGAGAGATTTACAGCATACATTGTTGAGGCAGACACTAGCAATGACTTCCTGTCACCAAGAAAATGTCCATAATTACTCATCAAATGAAAGATGGAAATCAGGCACATGCCACGGTGAAGTAATTTTGTGTTATAAAAATAAAGAATTTTGTAAAATTTGTATTTGGACATACACGTTCTTTTAACTGTCTTAGTTCAGTGTTAATATGTAGTCTGAGAGCTGTTTTACTAATATGATAATTTTGCAAAATTCGTTCATCATTTATTTTATTTTATTTTAGCTATGCAATTGGCTGAAAATCTACATGCCAGTCACTTGGCCAATGTCTAAAGAGTAAAAAAAAATCTGTTCTGAATCAGAGGCAAATTTTAACAAGTAATCTGGTTGTGCCTTTTAGCTAAACTTAGATTTCAAAGTAGAGAAAGAGGTCAGCCCAACTCATAATACTTTTGAGGACATTCTTTTGTTATGTGAGAGTCTGAGATTGTAGCTTTGAAATACGATGTTTGAAAAAAAAGATGTTGAATGCTTGAAAGCCATAAACTGTAAAGAGAGAATCCCACATTTAATTTAAGAAGTTTAGAAAATGTTGTATACTTTGACTTTACAGTTATTTTCTGTCCTGCTTTGTAAAGTTAAAAGATCACATGGACTGCTGTAAAGTGTAACACAAAATCTTTGCATTCTTTTGTGTAGATATTTTGCTTTTTGGGCATCCTTTTACTGTCAATACTTACATCTGTTGCTTAAAATGCTATTCCTGGTACAATTGTTTTTTAAATGCAATCCCATATGTGTGATCTCAAGAGAAGCTGGTAAATTTCACCAAATGGGCATCCCTAAATTACATGCCATCTGCAGCTAGTGATGAGAGGACTAAACCCAGTCAGCTGTGATCTTTCACCACTGCATCTATCATTTTGATTGGCTCTAGGGAAATCAACAGCTTTTGGCTTGAACTTTTCCCACCCCAACAGGTTATTATGGACTGGTTGAGATGTACTGGCTAATGAATGATCTCTTTTTATCTGTAGTTAGGTCTCAAAGTATTTTCATGTAGAAATCAGTGGCAAAACTGCAAAATTCAGTGGAGCAGAAGCAGGCTCTTATTCTAACACTGATTCAGATTTTATGAGGTATAAGTGTGTGTAGCCTTATTAACTCAGAGAGACTGTTGAAATATATAAAATATGGAAGAAAATTTAAGAAACATTATTATTGCCTACGTAATTGTAAATGATAGTACTAAAAAAAAAATGAACTTTTCAGAACGGCATGTTCACATTCTGAAGGGATAATTGCTGAATTGGGAATTACTGTCTTACAGCATGTGAGACTTTAGAGGAAAAAAAAAAAAAAGAAGTATCAGGAAAATAATACAAAGAGGCTACCTTACTGAGGAAAAAGTATTCTAAAATCTCATTTATATCATTAATCTACTACTACTGAGTGTCCTCCCCTTCACTCCTACTTTATGTCATATTCCTTTAATGTAATACAAGTTATTGTATTGTATTTAAAATAACTGTTATCTGATGTTATCTACCTGGACTTGTGCAAAGCATTTGACAATGTCCTACATGACATTCTTGTCTCTAAATTAGAGAAACATGGATTTGATAAATGAACCAAGCAGTGAATGAGGAGGGAATTTGAAGGACTGCTGTAGGTATCTATGGAGAAAGGAGTAACCTGGGCAGTGCCCTCACAGTTCAGAGAGACAGTTCCTCGTAGACAGGCATGTGATCAGGTCCTTGTAACAAATGGAATGTCAACTATTCTCATTTATCCATAGGGTGTTTTCACGAGGCATCATATTAGATAAACAAGACACTAGAATGATTGGACTTCACCAGATTTCAGTTGCTTTGATAGGGTTTGGGTGCTACTTTCTGCATTAGGCATCAAAAATGTAAGATGGCGTTTAATTGTAATCCTGGTGTTTAAATTTATCTTTTGGCTATTCCGCTATTCTTGTTTTCAAGTTTTTCCCCGATGATAGGGTTATAATATGGACAGTTGGCATGCTCTGAGAGTGTAAGATCATATTCCTCAGGAGATTTAAGCAAAGAAATGGCTGGTACCTCTAAATAGCTGTATGTAAGGGCTAGGTACTGAGTTGCTCAAGCCCGTTAGAGTTCATGTGCCTAAAGGATGTGTCACAATTCAGCTGCAGTTAGCTATGGAGTTCTCTAATTGACACTACAGAATTTGAAATTTGGGAAACCCTAAGATAAGATGAATAGGAGTCTTAAGGATAACAATTTTGGGATTTTAATTTCTAAATTATATACATATTCAAATTTAGATGCCTGAATTATATTTTGGCCTCATTAGCTTTTCAATGCTTTAGTTTCCTATGTGTATAATATATCTTTCTTCTAAAACTGTGGGTACTATCAGACAAAGTACTTTAAAGTCTGTGCATCCTCATCTCTCTAGAAGCCTATTTCATAGAATCTTCAGTAAATATTAAAAATTTGAGATAAGATGTTTAGGATTTTAAAAAATGTAATGAAAGGGAAGAAAAACAGAGGATGGTACTAAAAAGATAAACTGGGAGATAAGGCATCATGAAAATAATCTTCTCTAGCTTTTTATGGTCCTCCTTTTCTCTGATTTTCTTGTGCACAAAGACTCAAAAATAGTTCAGTACTAATCTTCCAATTCCACATAATGCGTTAGATGCTTAAATAACTTTTAAAGCAATATTTCTTTTCTCCTATAAGTGACTAAAGATTCAGAATTGAGAAGTTGTGAACTTGCTCTCTCAAGTTGCTTTGTATAATCATTTCCTGCTGAAGCTGATACATTATGTGAGTTATCTCACTTCACCTGATTGCTCACTGCATCAGTATTGTGATAAGTATTACTGTTTTAACAAAAGTGTCATTTCCAAGAGAAAAAATCAATTGTAAACAAAATGATAAAAGAGAGAACTAAGAAGATAAAATTGGTTATAATTGGTTATTATGCTAGGCTAACTTGCTTGCAAATCTTTGAATTATTGTAACAATTAAACCTAGAACAAAACCCTCAAAAACAAACACTGTGAGAAGAGAGAAAGCACTCTGCCATAGTGCAGAGAGCAGCAAAGGCATTTATAATATTGTATGCACAGTTTGCTATCACTCATGTACTATACTAAAAATATATCAATTGATGGCAGACTCTGGCTACAGAATCCATCAGGCATTTGCTCCAAGTGCTTAAACATGACTTGTAAGCATCAGAAAACAGGAAAAGTCCTTTGGATTTAAAAAATAAAATAAAATAAAATAAAATAAAAATCTGCTGCAAAATAAGGTGCATTATTTTGTTCCTCCACTTGACAGAGCTACATGACTGTCACACTGACTTTTCCAAATTAAGTACTTTCTCTCTGAGGTATTGCTCACTTAGATGTCTGAAGAAAGCTGAGACCTTTGTATTGATTTTTTTCAAGTGTTTTTTTTTTTGCTAGTGTGTATTCCTCAAGACTAATGTTAGGACCCTCTCACAGCTTTGCACCATTACCTTTATTTATTGCATTTACCAGAAACATTTCCTCTTTGATGTCCAGTACTCAGGATTCTGAATAGCTGCAATAGCTGGAAAAAAATCAACACTTTGGTGCTACCAACTAGAGCTTGCTATAGGTGACAAAACCATTCTCTAAGGCAATGCTAAGAAATGTTTAATAGTATCTATTTTTATATTAAAAAAGAAGAGAGATAAATAGTAGAACTGTCAAGTATTTTTCAGATATTCTTATACTGTTAAAGCACAATAGTGTCTTGTATTGTCAACAAGGAGTTTCATTAATGACTTAGGCAAACACAGGATTTTACTTACAATACTTTTGCTTCATAAGGACAAATGGAGAGTAAGAAATGAGGAGGAGGTCTCCAATTGTATTTTATTTGTATAATCAATAAGGCTTACCCACATAGGCAGAGGATGAAGCCCAGTTCCTAACTAAACAGACCAGCTCAAAATGCTATTTCAGACAGGAAATTAAATCCAATCTATCAGAGAAGACTGGTAGGATGGTGAGTTTTAGCTAAATGAAAAAGTTTGGTTAATTAAAATTTCCTTTGCATTCTCAACATTCAGGCAGAGTAGCTAGGGGATTTAAAGATTCTATGTCATAGTCTTGGAGCTCTGTTCTACATGAAACTCAACTATAATTGAGAGGGATGATGGGATGAATTGACACTGCGAGTGCTTGAACAATGATCTTGAAGGAATTTGAGTATTTTAATCTAACATTTACTCATTTATTGCATCATTTTTTTCTGCCATAAAAGCTTCAGAATCCTTAGGACAAGTATTTAACTTTCAGTTCCTGTTTAAAGGCAATTTAGCAAATCTGCTTATTTTGTTGGTTTGGTAGCAAGTACAGGGAAATAGTGCTTTCAAGATTGAATGGAGATGTACTTCTTGGCCCTAGTGCCCTTTTTTATGGTATTATGATGTGACAATGTAGAGTGGAATATTTTCTTTATTTATATATTGGTGAAAAAAGGTATTAAGGATGAACAGTAGGGTTTTTTTCTTTGTCTTTCCCCTTTCTCTTCTAATTGCTTATCTGCTAGAGAAAAAGATTAAAATGTGGAAAATAAAGGGAATAATATTCACAAAAGTAAAAACCTCAATTTTATTTTATTAAAAGTTTGAAAGAATAGGGAATAAGAATATATAGCTTTGTGAAAAGCATGATGGTGTTTGTTTTTTTTTTTTACTCTGAAGTTTTTCTCTTTCTTTTGGTGGAACATCAGGTAAAATCAAATTTGCATAATCTAGTGTGTTTGTACATAAAAAATACATACACAACCTGTAGTTATTTCTATACTTGTGGTGCAGTGCATCCGGACTGCTCTTCTGAGAAAAGGAAAATTTGCTTCACTTGTCTCCCTAACCTACCATCAAAGAGGACATCGTTATGCATACTGGTATACTGGATTTTGTTCAAGGCATGCTCAGAAGGGTTGCAGTGTGAGCTACGGAACATGGAAATCCTTTTCCACCCACTTTCATACAGAAGATGGACAATGAAGAATATTTTAAAGAGTGACTGTAGTAAAGATCCAGCAGGGTGAATACACAATACAGAGAATATAAGAAAGAAAACTGTGGGCGGTGGGGGTGGGAGGTGAACCAGAAGAGAAATACTGTCTGCCAGCTCCAACTTCTTTGTCTTCATTCTCTCGACTTTGTCCACTATAATCTGGATTTTGCCTTTATTCTTGTCATTGATGCACAAATGCCCTTTGGAGTGACCCAATCTCAGTGACCCTTTCAGAGTATGCAAGCACAGCAGAGACATCAGCTTGTGTTGCATTATAGAAGGGTATGTTCTCATTGTTGCATTCCAAAGGGACTGCTCTTGCTAGTGCAGTTAAAATGAGAGCCAAAATCTTTATCTATGTTTCTATCCAAACAAAATGATACTGTCATTTCTTGTTTAAGTCTAATTTAACATAATGTACACCCATCTCTGATTTTCCTGGCTATCTATACTAGACATAAACTAATTTCTAGTACATTCATACACATTGTAGATAAATAAATTGTGACTTGTCCAGGATAAGTGTTAGATGGAGGCAACCAACTCACATCCTAAAATTTTAGTATTGTAGATGACAATGACCAGCACCCAGATATATTAACAGATACTCATAAAATGGCTGGGATAGACATAGTCACTCATTCCCCTTCTAAGAGTTCTGATTGACATGAGAAATAACTTGCTTAGAAATATTTTTTTCTTACATGTTATTATCATTTCTAAATATGAGGTTTGTTACCTTTTTTTCCAGTCCATATAGAAGAGGGTCAGGCACCATATCAAGAAGACCTGAGCATAAAAGAGTAGTTTTTGGTCTTGAAACACTTTGTAGATTCAAAATGTCTGCAGTGGGAATTGCTTTACACACCTTAAGATCTCTGCAATGTGAGTAGGTACGTGTAGTATTATCTACAAATTTCTGTAGTGACAACTAAGAAAAATAATTCACATTTGACAGGTGTACTTTCATTTGTCAATTTTAGCTACCCACTTTAGGCTGACTGGACTAAAGCCCTAAAAGTGCCTTATTTTTAGCACTGAATGTAAGAGTAGACTATTTCAGATGCAGGAGCAAGCTAAGATGTGATTTACTGTATGAAGAAACAGATACAGATAAAACACAGTCTGATATTAATGCTCTGTCTTCATGTTTGAACAACAGGCTTACTAGCCTTTACTACCCCAGGTGAAGAAACATGCATTTGGCCTGTTGAACCCTGACTCTTGAAATATATGTTTCCTCCTAAAAGCAAACAAGCAAACAAAATGACAACAAAAACAACAAAACAGATTTCAAACAATGTTTGTTCTTTGAGTAGATAAATTTCATTTTGTAGTGGTTTCAGAGAGTTCATGCTGTGAGATGGCAGTGGGCTGCCATGCCAGTTCAGTGGGCTGCCATGCCAATTCAGCTCTCAGTTGCACTTTACACATATGCTGGAGCAAGATGAAACAGGTTCTATCCTTATTTAGTCCAAATTATGTTTGTTCATAGTCACGTTGTCTGTGCTTTCAAAGAGGTTTCAGCTCCATCTGGAAATGTTTCTCCCATGCCTTTTNATATACCCCCTCTTCCCCCAAAAAAAACTCAAAAATCAAACAAAAGCAAAAACAAACAGAACCCTCCCACCATAATACATGCTCCGTTATGTAATACAAATAAAACCCAATGAATGGGATGGACACATTTATAAAAGGAAAAGATCAGAAGTTAAGGAATAAGCTAAACTGTTGCTGTTCTAAAAATATTTTTTAGGAAAAGATAGGAAAAAAATGGGGAAATAAACATATATGAATGTCAGAGAAGAATGGGTCAACTGCAAAAAGTATCTGATTACTTTCTCAACCAAAGTAAAGCAATGTTAGTCATAAGAAATAACTACTATCTACACATAGGTAAAAAAAAATGCTGAGGTTACATCTTCATTTTACAAAATTTGACATAATTCTGACTAATGCATTAGAAAGGAGTCACATTTACTTTGATGTGTAATAATTGAAATCTTTATATTTTGATAACTTCTGCATTCAGTTACACTTGGATAACCCCTGAAATTTTGCTGGAACTTTTTGGCAAATCATGCCAGAAATTGTCCAGTAACCTCACCAGGGTTCTTACCAGGAAAAGATGAAAGCCAAAGCATTCTTTTCTTGTAATTTAAAAGTTTTCATGCAGACTTCTTAGTCTTCTTGTAATCATAATACATTGTCTAATCAAATATTTCTTTCACCTTATTTTGAAGAACATTGTCTTTGCTATACATGGTTGTACTCTGAGATATCTGATGGCCTTGTAAAGAAAAATTGCACTATTATCTGTCTTACAAACTCAACTTCAAACACTTGGTACAAACAATTGATCTCCATGTGAATACAAATAGTGTGTTGAAGAACATCACTGCTAAGACTTTGAGAGACCATCTAAAAGTCACTGGAGATAAACCACAGACAGATTTTTTACTTAAAATTTTATTTTCCTTTGGTGCAATCAAGAATGTCTGGCAGTCTGTGCTGAAGAGAACAGCTGGAACATAATGTCTCTTAGAAATCAAGAATAAGTCATATTGGCAGGCTTGCACTAGAAGCTAGCAAGTGCTTGCTTGTATTATGTTTGCCTGCACTGCTCTTTCTGCAGAATCTTAAAAGAGGACTTCATTTAACATTTCAACCAAAGTCTATCATCTGTCCATGGAAAAGCATGAACTAATTGATCTTAGAAAACAGCAGAGCACTTGGTTATTGCAGCTGCTGAATCGTGGCTGATCTAGAGGATCAGTTTCTAATCTTTCCTACTCACTGTGACCCAGAGTTCACAGAACACTGTGTAGCAGATCATCTCTTCTCCAAGTAGTGCTTCTATCCATCAGCCTCTTTCCTTGCAGGTGAGAAATCAGAAACCATAAATGGCTTTCTTGTTCCTTTCCTATCTTTTTCTCTCCTAGCTAAACTGTACTGACCTACAAGAATTGTTAACTTAGCTTTCAACTATTTGCTGGATGACCTACAAAAATACTTTGAAAAATGGAAATTAGGTTATAAACTATGGCTCTTATCACAGTGTGTCATGCTGGTAATTTATTACAGGATAGAATAAGCAGTTTGTTGGAATTTCTCTTTGGAAATAGCTCCAGGGTTTTCAGTCCTGTTTCCAAACTTCTCTTTTATTGTTAGTGGTTCTCTGGAGAATTTTTTTTATTTCTAATTGAGAAACCCTTCCTTTTCCCTTAATAACAAAAACAAAAGCAACAATAACAATACTAGTAATATGAAATCCAATTTAACAAAAGAAATCATGTAGGATTTATTGCTGAAAGTATTGTAACAGGATTCAAGCTCATGAATTCAAACTATAGGTCTGTATTGATTTATTGCACTAATTTGTCTGTGGCATTAAACAAATTAATTGTTATTTTTGTGCCTCAGTTTGCTTATTTGTAAAACAGGGATAATAAAACTATTTACTTCATAGGAACTTTTCGGAAGGTTTAATTATGGTTTTTAATGGCCCTTTGGTGCATTGGACAGTAAATGCTGTGTTAGTTGCAACACACTATTGTTCCCATTTGTCTTCTCTGTCATGGGAGTTTCTCTCTTTCAAAGTCTTACAAATGTGAATTATACTTAACAGTAACCAGGCCCTTATGTTTGATGCGATCTGAGGAAATATACTATAACAGTTTTTTTCTAAAAGCTGTATTTTATGTCACTGAGTAGATTTAGATCTAGAAAGCTGGAATAAAACCAAAAGTTTTCTTTGTAATAGAATAAGAATGGTGAACACTGTATTTTATTTCTGCAGGTGTGAGAAACTGGCTGTAATAATTTAGCATTCTGTGGCACAGCCATAAACTTACAGAAATGGAAGAATGTAATTTGTGGCATTCAGCTCAAGATAAAGTAGCATCTAGATAAGTCACTGAGGCAATTTTTACCAAATGGCTTCATGTTAAATATTCTGAAGGCCAAAACCATTAAATTTGCAATCTTAATTATCTTGTCCAGAGCTGGTGTACATCTCTTCTGAGATCATTAACTTATGTTTGTAATGCACTATTAATATTATAAACAATTTTCTTTTTCAAGGGATGACTCATTCTCTCTCTCTCTCTCTCTTTTTTTTTTTTNGGAAAATAATACAAAGAGGCTACCTTACTGAGGAAAAAGTATTCTAAAATCTCATTTATATCATTAATCTACTACTACTGAGTGTCCTCCCCTTCACTCCTACTTTATGTCATATTCCTTTAATGTAATACAAGTTATTGTATTGTATTTAAAATAACTGTTATCTGATGTTATCTACCTGGACTTGTGCAAAGCATTTGACAATGTCCTACATGACATTCTTGTCTCTAAATTAGAGAAACATGGATTTGATAAATGAACCAAGCAGTGAATGAGGAGGGAATTTGAAGGACTGCTGTAGGTATCTATGGAGAAAGGAGTAACCTGGGCAGTGCCCTCACAGTTCAGAGAGACAGTTCCTCGTAGACAGGCATGTGATCAGGTCCTTGTAACAAATGGAATGTCAACTATTCTCATTTATCCATAGGGTGTTTTCACGAGGCATCATATTAGATAAACAAGACACTAGAATGATTGGACTTCACCAGATTTCAGTTGCTTTGATAGGGTTTGGGTGCTACTTTCTGCATTAGGCATCAAAAATGTAAGATGGCGTTTAATTGTAATCCTGGTATTTAAATTTATCTTTTGGCTATTCCGCTATTCTTGTTTTCAAGTTTTTCCCCGATGATAGGGTTATAATATGGACAGTTGGCATGCTCTGAGAGTGTAAGATCATATTCCTCAGGAGATTTAAGCAAAGAAATGGCTGGTACCTCTAAATAGCTGTATGTAAGGGCTAGGTACTGAGTTGCTCAAGCCCGTTAGAGTTCATGTGCCTAAAGGATGTGTCACAATTCAGCTGCAGTTAGCTATGGAGTTCTCTAATTGACACTACAGAATTTGAAATTTGGGAAACCCTAAGATAAGATGAATAGGAGTCTTAAGGATAACAATTTTGGGATTTTAATTTCTAAATTATATACATATTCAAATTTAGATGCCTGAATTATATTTTGGCCTCATTAGCTTTTCAATGCTTTAGTTTCCTATGTGTATAATATATCTTTCTTCTAAAACTGTGGGTACTATCAGACAAAGTACTTTAAAGTCTGTGCATCCTCATCTCTCTAGAAGCCTATTTCATAGAATCTTCAGTAAATATTAAAAATTTGAGATAAGATGTTTAGGATTTTAAAAAATGTAATGAAAGGGAAGAAAAACAGAGGATGGTACTAAAAAGATAAACTGGGAGATAAGGCATCATGAAAATAATCTTCTCTAGCTTTTTATGGTCCTCCTTTTCTCTGATTTTCTTGTGCACAAAGACTCAAAAATAGTTCAGTACTAATCTTCCAATTCCACATAATGCGTTAGATGCTTAAATAACTTTTAAAGCAATATTTCTTTTCTCCTATAAGTGACTAAAGATTCAGAATTGAGAAGTTGTGAACTTGCTCTCTCAAGTTGCTTTGTATAATCATTTCCTGCTGAAGCTGATACATTATGTGAGTTATCTCACTTCACCTGATTGCTCACTGCATCAGTATTGTGATAAGTATTACTGTTTTAACAAAAGTGTCATTTCCAAGAGAAAAAATCAATTGTAAACAAAATGATAAAAGAGAGAACTAAGAAGATAAAATTGGTTATAATTGGTTATTATGCTAGGCTAACTTGCTTGCAAATCTTTGAATTATTGTAACAATTAAACCTAGAACAAAACCCTCAAAAACAAACACTGTGAGAAGAGAGAAAGCACTCTGCCATAGTGCAGAGAGCAGCAAAGGCATTTATAATATTGTATGCACAGTTTGCTATCACTCATGTACTATACTAAAAATATATCAATTGATGGCAGACTCTGGCTACAGAATCCATCAGGCATTTGCTCCAAGTGCTTAAACATGACTTGTAAGCATCAGAAAACAGGAAAAGTCCTTTGGATTTAAAAAATAAAATAAAATAAAATAAAATAAAAATCTGCTGCAAAATAAGGTGCATTATTTTGTTCCTCCACTTGACAGAGCTACATGACTGTCACACTGACTTTTCCAAATTAAGTACTTTCTCTCTGAGGTATTGCTCACTTAGATGTCTGAAGAAAGCTGAGACCTTTGTATTGATTTTTTTCAAGTGTTTTTTTTTTTGCTAGTGTGTATTCCTCAAGACTAATGTTAGGACCCTCTCACAGCTTTGCACCATTACCTTTATTTATTGCATTTACCAGAAACATTTCCTCTTTGATGTCCAGTACTCAGGATTCTGAATAGCTGCAATAGCTGGAAAAAAATCAACACTTTGGTGCTACCAACTAGAGCTTGCTATAGGTGACAAAACCATTCTCTAAGGCAATGCTAAGAAATGTTTAATAGTATCTATTTTTATATTAAAAAAGAAGAGAGATAAATAGTAGAACTGTCAAGTATTTTTCAGATATTCTTATACTGTTAAAGCACAATAGTGTCTTGTATTGTCAACAAGGAGTTTCATTAATGACTTAGGCAAACACAGGATTTTACTTACAATACTTTTGCTTCATAAGGACAAATGGAGAGTAAGAAATGAGGAGGAGGTCTCCAATTGTATTTTATTTGTATAATCAATAAGGCTTACCCACATAGGCAGAGGATGAAGCCCAGTTCCTAACTAAACAGACCAGCTCAAAATGCTATTTCAGACAGGAAATTAAATCCAATCTATCAGAGAAGACTGGTAGGATGGTGAGTTTTAGCTAAATGAAAAAGTTTGGTTAATTAAAATTTCCTTTGCATTCTCAACATTCAGGCAGAGTAGCTAGGGGATTTAAAGATTCTATGTCATAGTCTTGGAGCTCTGTTCTACATGAAACTCAACTATAATTGAGAGGGATGATGGGATGAATTGACACTGCGAGTGCTTGAACAATGATCTTGAAGGAATTTGAGTATTTTAATCTAACATTTACTCATTTATTGCATCATTTTTTTCTGCCATAAAAGCTTCAGAATCCTTAGGACAAGTATTTAACTTTCAGTTCCTGTTTAAAGGCAATTTAGCAAATCTGCTTATTTTGTTGGTTTGGTAGCAAGTACAGGGAAATAGTGCTTTCAAGATTGAATGGAGATGTACTTCTTGGCCCTAGTGCCCTTTTTTATGGTATTATGATGTGACAATGTAGAGTGGAATATTTTCTTTATTTATATATTGGTGAAAAAAGGTATTAAGGATGAACAGTAGGGTTTTTTTCTTTGTCTTTCCCCTTTCTCTTCTAATTGCTTATCTGCTAGAGAAAAAGATTAAAATGTGGAAAATAAAGGGAATAATATTCACAAAAGTAAAAACCTCAATTTTATTTTATTAAAAGTTTGAAAGAATAGGGAATAAGAATATATAGCTTTGTGAAAAGCATGATGGTGTTTGTTTTTTTTTTTTACTCTGAAGTTTTTCTCTTTCTTTTGGTGGAACATCAGGTAAAATCAAATTTGCATAATCTAGTGTGTTTGTACATAAAAAATACATACACAACCTGTAGTTATTTCTATACTTGTGGTGCAGTGCATCCGGACTGCTCTTCTGAGAAAAGGAAAATTTGCTTCACTTGTCTCCCTAACCTACCATCAAAGAGGACATCGTTATGCATACTGGTATACTGGATTTTGTTCAAGGCATGCTCAGAAGGGTTGCAGTGTGAGCTACGGAACATGGAAATCCTTTTCCACCCACTTTCATACAGAAGATGGACAATGAAGAATATTTTAAAGAGTGACTGTAGTAAAGATCCAGCAGGGTGAATACACAATACAGAGAATATAAGAAAGAAAACTGTGGGCGGTGGGGGTGGGAGGTGAACCAGAAGAGAAATACTGTCTGCCAGCTCCAACTTCTTTGTCTTCATTCTCTCGACTTTGTCCACTATAATCTGGATTTTGCCTTTATTCTTGTCATTGATGCACAAATGCCCTTTGGAGTGACCCAATCTCAGTGACCCTTTCAGAGTATGCAAGCACAGCAGAGACATCAGCTTGTGTTGCATAATAGAAGGGTATGTTCTCATTGTTGCATTCCAAAGGGACTGCTCTTGCTAGTGCAGTTAAAATGAGAGCCAAAATCTTTATCTATGTTTCTATCCAAACAAAATGATACTGTCATTTCTTGTTTAAGTCTAATTTAACATAATGTACACCCATCTCTGATTTTCCTGGCTATCTATACTAGACATAAACTAATTTCTAGTACATTCATACACATTGTAGATAAATAAATTGTGACTTGTCCAGGATAAGTGTTAGATGGAGGCAACCAACTCACATCCTAAAATTTTAGTATTGTAGATGACAATGACCAGCACCCAGATATATTAACAGATACTCATAAAATGGCTGGGATAGACATAGTCACTCATTCCCCTTCTAAGAGTTCTGATTGACATGAGAAATAACTTGCTTAGAAATATTTTTTTCTTACATGTTATTATCATTTCTAAATATGAGGTTTGTTACCTTTTTTTCCAGTCCATATAGAAGAGGGTCAGGCACCATATCAAGAAGACCTGAGCATAAAAGAGTAGTTTTTGGTCTTGAAACACTTTGTAGATTCAAAATGTCTGCAGTGGGAATTGCTTTACACACCTTAAGATCTCTGCAATGTGAGTAGGTACGTGTAGTATTATCTACAAATTTCTGTAGTGACAACTAAGAAAAATAATTCACATTTGACAGGTGTACTTTCATTTGTCAATTTTAGCTACCCACTTTAGGCTGACTGGACTAAAGCCCTAAAAGTGCCTTATTTTTAGCACTGAATGTAAGAGTAGACTATTTCAGATGCAGGAGCAAGCTAAGATGTGATTTACTGTATGAAGAAACAGATACAGATAAAACACAGTCTGATATTAATGCTCTGTCTTCATGTTTGAACAACAGGCTTACTAGCCTTTACTACCCCAGGTGAAGAAACATGCATTTGGCCTGTTGAACCCTGACTCTTGAAATATATGTTTCCTCCTAAAAGCAAACAAGCAAACAAAATGACAACAAAAACAACAAAACAGATTTCAAACAATGTTTGTTCTTTGAGTAGATAAATTTCATTTTGTAGTGGTTTCAGAGAGTTCATGCTGTGAGATGGCAGTGGGCTGCCATGCCAGTTCAGTGGGCTGCCATGCCAATTCAGCTCTCAGTTGCACTTTACACATATGCTGGAGCAAGATGAAACAGGTTCTATCCTTATTTAGTCCAAATTATGTTTGTTCATAGTCACGTTGTCTGTGCTTTCAAAGAGGTTTCAGCTCCATCTGGAAATGTTTCTCCCATGCCTTTTTGCAACTTTTTTTTTTTGAAATCACAGGGGGATATTTTCAGGTCTTGGAATCGTGTTAAGCTTCATATGTTCTAATTCCTTGATCACCTGTTCTGGCTGAATCTTACCTCCTTCGATATTTTTTCTTGTTCTCTTGGGAAATTTATGTCTGTTTCTGACATCTGTCCCCAAGCCTTCTATGTGAACACAGAGGCAAAGAATTCACTTGATTTTGCTTTAGTTATGTCTGTCTCTTCAGTCAGTAAATTACCCAGGCCACCTCTTAGAATTTCTACTGTCTCTTCCAATGACCTCTTGTTCAATATGATCTCGAATAGAAGAAAACTTTGTTATTTATCTTAACCTCTTCTGCAATTTTCCTTTCATTTCACATCTTCACCATTCCTAGCAGATTGCTGTGTTTTCTAGTGTTATGTCACCTAGTCAGTTATCCTCATTCTTTTAATATCTTGCCTCAGCCTCTTTGTTGTCTTTGAATAATTTCTGTGCACTGAGTCCTTCATTTTTTTTCTTTCAGAGGCTGTTTTCATTTGTTGGATAATTCTGACAGTGATAGAGTGCACATTAATTTATTCAGCAGTGCTTTTCACCTTCACATTGTTATTTTTTTCTGTTGTTTTATTTCATCTGATTACACAAAGCACACTAGCAATCTTAAAACATACACAGTGGAAATAAGCAAGAGGTAAAGTTTAAGCACACAGGAGGCCATTTCCAGCTTCACCACTTTGTTGATGTAATCTTGGAGAAAACAAAACGTAAAAATATTTAGGCTAGACAAAGACTTGATTATACATCTGTGGGTGACAAAATGTCAGAAGTGACAGAGTGGGCTGGCGGAACTTGGTCATGTCAAATGATAGTTTGTGGGAGACACTGCACCTTCTTCTCTCTGGAGCATGGGATGAGGAGCTGAAAAATTTTAACAGCGATACATAGGTAGCATATTTTGTAAAATTTGGTTTTCTAGAGGAGATTTTAAGGTGGGACAGTATAATCCTGCTGACTAGAGTCTCTAAATATATAACTACAAGGAATGTTCCTAAGAACTTAAAAGCCTATCTGGGTGTTGTGATTATGAGAAAGTGAAAAAATGGCTCTCAGTATAAAACAGCATCTCTGTGCCTTGTTTATCATTTCCATTGTTACGCTGCACAGAGATTCTCCTAGAACTTAATTTTGAGGAAAAGGGAACCTGGATGATGATGCACAATACATTATGAGAACCAAGTACAGTTCACAGAACTGGGTAATGAAGAATTACTGATATGACTTCCACCAAAATCTACAGCAGCATTTTTGAATAGAGAGTTTCAAGTCAAAAGCTTTCAGACAAGAGTTTTTCAGTTTTTAATTTTTCAAAGACGCAAACCTTTTCTACAGGGAAAGAAAAACAACAACATAATCTTTCAACTTGTTTAGTGTGTAACAAAGGTATGTTTTTGTAAAGTGCTTTTAGACCATCAGATGAAGGTCACTGGGGAAGTGGAAAATATCATCAAGAAATTCACTGACTTGATTTTCCACAGGTTTAGACTTCATTTGCCAGCTAAATACTACTCTTCTTTGTCTAAAGTGAAGTCTGATACAAGATTCAAAGTGAAATTAAATTTCATATTCTAGTTCTCAGTTGGTATTAAGGTCACACCAAACTGCATCTATAAATTACCTAGGCACGGCCAGTTCTTAATGCAACCCCTAAGGATGCTCCCTCGGTGTGAAGAGAGGATTTCTTAGGCTTAGCATTAGACATAATCGTTTCAGGACATGCTTTCCCCCAAGCAGTCTTACAGTACTCCCCAGTTTGAGGACAATCCACCTGATGCAATTCTCCTAGCACCCTGACTTGCAATAGCTCTTGTAACTCTGATCAATCCCAGCCTATCTCCCTGAGAGCTGCCAGGACATTAGCTCCCCCTCGATCCTCTGAAATAGGCCTGTTGCAATAGTACTTCTCTTCCTTGTATTGGAGAAAAACGCAGGAAGTATGGGAAGGATAGCTCAGTAGTACTCACTAAGGAGTGAAGGAGTCTAACATATTTATTATTACACCATTCCTGAAGTGTTGCCACCCTCTGTTATATAACGGAGGGATTCAGTTACAGGGGGCTTACTCTTAGGGACAACAGCTCAGTGAGACCTTGCACAGGGAATTAACTAAAACCAGCCCAGAGGGCATTCTGGAACTGACAGTAAAAACACGAGGTTATTTTGGTCTTGAAGCTGCCCTGAGAAGCTCTGAATAGTATAGTAAATGGATCTAGGAAAGTTGGATTTAGGAGTCAGACATGTAAATACTTCTTAAGAGCTTTTCTGAGAAACTCACTGCCGATAATATATGAAGTAGAGTGGGAACCTGAAACTCAAGCTAGTGCTGTAAATGCTGAGGTATTCCAAAACAACTGATGCATTCTTTATGAATAGTCCCTAATGCTGCAAGTCACATGTTCTTGCATAATGTTCTGAAGAAAAATACACTAGGAGTTTCTCGATAAAAAAGGGTTTCACTTGAAAATGTCAGCAGGTTGAATTTTATGGTGAAATAAAGATTCAGCTCAAAGTGCCTAATAATCTCTGGGCATTTATCTGCAATGTGGGAAACTCAAAGACGTTTTTTTCTTCATTTTTTCCATATCCAAGTGAATACCTTAGCCACATTTTTATTAGCTATTTTGGGGTCAGTATCCCCTGTTCATTTATACTGGCTTGTTCCTTTCTGTATGGATAATTAAATAATCATTGAAATGGAACTACAGTTTTGGCAATGCAGAGCTTTCTGAAAATTCACTGCCAAATTCCACCCAGCTCAAACACATAGTCCTAGTGCATTAAACTCTCAGCGTTCAAGTGCAAATATGGACCAAAGTGAGATCTCTTTATGTTGATCCCAGTGAATACTGGAGTAGACCTGAACCAATTTTTTATAAGTTATCATCTTTATTTCCCCCCTTAGATTTTCCCGATTACTTGATTTATTTTACAGTGTAAGAATTCTTCTGAATTTCATTCTGTATTTTTAATTCAGAGTCTCAAATAATTATTCACTGGGATAATCAATAGCAAGTTTCTAACACTAGTTTTCTCCCTTCATTATCTTTAAAATACTTCATTGTAGGCAGATTAGATTTAATCCAGCTTCATCACAGCTAAGGTCCTCTGTGTCTTTTCTTTTTTAGATACACTTGGGGAAAATGCCAAGCATGAGTGAATTACTGTGTTCACCTGGAAATTACTTCACTGGCACTTTTCTGGAAACACAGAAAAACACAACCTAATTTATCCAAAAAGATGTAAATAAAAGCTGTGTAATGACAATATATTTTTATGGTAAAAGAAATTGGAAATGCAAAACATTAGAAGTCTTGAGAAAGAATATGTTTTTACAAAGCTGAGGCTACTATTTCCAGTCCAGAAAATTAGGAAAATCTAAAAGATACCTCACAGCCATTTTCCTGCTGTGGATAAAGTCTTCAACTTACCCCAGGTAAACTGAAGAGGTACAATGGCTGGAGCTTAATAATGGAAAGAGGTTGGATGTATACTAATGTAAATAATTGATGCACTACTTGTCTTGCAAAGTCAGAGGAAATGTCACAATTCTTAATTTCTCTTGCCTTGTGATTGCACTAAAATAATTGCACTTATTGCCATCAGTGAGAAAAATATACTTGCCAAAGCCATTTTGTTGTTGTTGTTGTTGTTGTACTGATGACTAATAATCACTAATAGTTAGGGCACAGACTATGTAGTTTCTATATGGAATCCCAACCCACCGATTAGTAGAAGCCAGTATTAGGTAGGACAGAGACTACAACAATTGTGTAGCAAGTTTATTAGCATTTGCAGAGGGGAAAGTAATGCTTTTTATGAAGAATGAGTGATGTATTACCAGTCCACAAGAAAAAAATATCTGGCATTACTGACAAGATAGATTGAGAAACATATGAAACAAGTCCAGACCTCTGGACTTATCACGTACTTACTCTCTGTTCACCTTTTTAAGCATTTTTTCACAATACGGTGCTAAGCATCAGCATGCTATAATGCAGAAAACCCCCCAAAACCAAATATATTTATCATCTGTTTTTCCTTTTTACATTTTTTCCCCCCAGTTTCATTAACTTATGGTTATCTATATTCCATATGCATGGCAAGGTTTTGGTAGCGGTAAGAGGGCTGCAGGGCTCCTTTGTGAGTCAAGGCTCTAACAACCCCACCAGCAAGGCATAGCTGGGCCTGGCTACAGCCTGTGGAACAGACCCTAGTGAAGCAGGTTGTCCTCTTACAGCCCATGGAGAGGACCACACCAGAGCAGAACTCCACATGCAGCCCATAGAGAACTCTACACTGGAGTAGGTGGATACACCCTGCAGGAAGCTGCAGCCCAAGGAAAGCCCTTGCTGGGGCAGGAAAATACATAAGGATGAAGGAGCTGCAAGGATAGCTGACCACAACAACCATTCCCCTGCCTCCCTGTGCCACTTGGCAGGGATAGAGTCAGAGAAATTGGGAACGAAGGATTGTATTTAAGTCTGGGAAAAGTGGGGGAGGAATAGGTGTTCAAGCCTTTTAACCATCTTNAAAAAAAAGTAAAAGCATTACCCTTATATTTAAAGCAAAATATTGTTTCCGTGATGATGTGACATTCACCTTTCTGACTAGATGCTGCCAGTTAAAGAACAGGAATCACAGGCTTTCATTCACTTCTGTCTTTATTGCATATCAGATTTGCTTCCTCTCTTCTCCACCTTTCACTATTGTAGCTTTGTACTATAATGGCCATGGGAAAGTAAAGCAGAAACAAGCCACAGTGGACGAATGCAGATTTCTGATATGTGGATTATTTCAATGGCATAAGGCTGGCACATTGCTAAGACATCTTTGAATCAGGTGCTTCAATTTGTCAAATATTTTCGTGGTTCAGGATAATAGAAGTAAATGTTTTCAGCTCCAAATTGGATCTGGCACCTCTAAGGTGTTGAATCTAAGCCATATCAGACCAGGCTAGTTACTGCAAGTGCAGCACTGTTATCTGGGGACCCAATCTAGTATTGCTCTCTGCTTCAGCTGTGCAGGATGTGGACTTTTCTGCATTCTGGAAGTTGGTTTGCAAATATCTACATCACACTCTGTTTTATGCTGTATTGCCTTATGTCATATTTTGATTAAAAAAAAAAAAGCATTACAAAACTTTAATTCTGATGTAGATGTGTGATTCTTAGCAATATGCTGTCCTCCCTGCTGTATTATACTGTCAGCAGCTGAACAGCATTGTCTGGTAAGCGTCAAGTTAAAATCTATGTGAACTTTCAGTATTTTCAGTGCCTTTCGAAGGGCTTCTTATGTGCATTATTTGTTTTCTTTTTTTTTTTTTTTTCCTTTTTTCTTTCCTCTGAGTTTTTTGAGGTTGTCCGTGTCAAGCTAGTAAAACCTATCACTTTCTTTCATCCCTCTAAGTGTTCAGGAAAGGGCACTGCTCTCCACAGAGCTCCTCTATAAAGGTGCCTAAAATAGAGCTGATAAAAAGAGCAGGAGGCAGAATACCTGCTAACAGGTATTTTCTTTTTGAATGATAGTAGCAATGGTCAGTTCAAGCAGGAAGTTTTACTTTGTTCTCCCTACTCACTTTCTGTATTTTAAATTTATTTTAAACTGTGATTTATACATATCCACATTAGAAAATTTATAGCAATTGATAACTGATTTCTAATAGGTTCATCATCACAAAATATATGTGGTTCTATGAAAATCAGGTGTATTATGTAGAAAATTTGATATAAATACAATCACAGTCCAGTTTCAAGTATAATCTCTACTTCTTCCAATGATGCAGTGATTTCTTTGCACATTCATTTCTTCATATGGATGATGGAGGATATGCACTTAGACTTCTGTGTTATATTCAATAATAGAAAAAACAAACAAACAAAAAAAAACGTTATTGCAAAGACTTGTAAGTGGAAAAAATAGCTACACCCAGAAATTAATGTCATTTCCAGTAACTAATTCTAAAAGCTATATGACTGATCTTATACTTTTTAAATGCAAAAACTACTTTAATGCAAAGAAAATAAATTCCTATTTATTCAACAATATAAGAATGGAGAAAAACTATCTTCTGCTTCTGGTTTAGTATTTGTACCTGTGCAACTTCATTAATCTACAGAATTTATTACTACCTATTGAGCAGAGATGCTGAACTTTTCTTTCATGACTGTTTGAAAAAAATATAAAGATTTACATCATTGCCTAGTTAGGAGTATGATCTCAGTTTAGCTAACCTAAACTATAAAATGGTTAAGTTTTTAGTTAAACCTATCTAAATAACTTTACCACAGCCAGTGAAGTGAGATACATACATTTCTAATCTCTTAGACACCTTTCATATTGGGAACTATTCTCTGCAGAAGCTGTGAGAAAACTGACGATGCATGCACAGATAAATATGTATATATTTAGACAGAGGAAAAGGGGTGGGTGGGGAGAGATTTCTACATGCACACATTCACGTGCACTCACAGAGACAACTGTAAATTGACAAATACATCCTAGCATTCTTTCAATCCTGACAGTACCACCATAAAAGCCAGGAACACTGGGAAACTCGCTGCAATAGACTATAAAGTGAAGTCTACTTTGATATTTCACATCAGTATGATATCTAGAATTGTGTGGACCAGACTCTCCCTCTGGGTGTCCTTGTTCCGCTGTCTCTTTCCCCTCAGCTGTCTTTCTTCCTCTGGTATATCTACCTGTCCCCTTCCTCCAGCTGCTTTTTTTCTTTTATCTTGAACTTTCTAAAGCACAACAAGACAAACTATGTTGTTACTCAGTTTGATATCGCTTGCTATATCATGTACTCCCTTTCCACTGTTAAATCAACAGCTCAATCTAAAACTTTTTTGGGGAGGAGAACTACAGCACTGAGGTTTTGAGAACCTGACAATAAATTACCCATTTGGAGTACTAATGAACTTGTCTAAAGGGGTTCCTTCCCCAGTGAAAATCCATTCTTCAGTCAGCTCAAAGTAGGCAGGACTGTGCTCATTCCCAGGTGTGTAACAGTGAGGACTGTGCAGCTCTAATGAAGTAGACTGGAACTGTATCAAGGTGGTGATAACAGCTCCCACAGTTCATGAATCAATCTCATCATACCATGCGGTTTTCCAGAAGTAAAACCACTGAAATATTTCCAAAAACGCCTGAAGAGTTGGCAGTGCTGCAGAAGGAAGTGTAATGAGTATGTCTGAGTGCTTGCATATGCCTTGCACCTACAGAAATGAAAATGTTTTTTGTTAGTATGAAACGACCTGAAAATGTCTTTGTGGTTAACACTGTAGTCTGTGGAAAGCAGATATACAAATATGCTTAATGTGTTATTCATATGTATAATTCATTCTTAGAAGCTTGACTAAAATAATACATGCTCTTTGAAATCACTGTTAAACAGAGGTTTCTCAGCTGAGAATGGGTAGTATTTTGCATTGTCTCACTGAAAACATTATACTGAACATATTTTTCATTCAATGCAAATATAGTAGGATCAGAATTTTCTGTTGGGAACTGTATTAAGAAGCTTTCATACTGAAATATTCTTTCAATTTGTTAGTATAATGATATGATTGTTGTTCCACATAAACTTCTGCAACCTCTCTACTCCAATTCCCATTTCTTCCATCTTGTGATGCTTCTTAGGTATCTGTATACTACTGCACTTTTATCACATTTAGCACTTCTAACCTTGAACACTTACCTTCTCATGCAGTTTTATGGGCAGATAAAGAGTCCACTACTATGTAAAACTGGTTTTATGTCCAAATGGAAGGTCAGATTTTACTAGCTGATGAAGCACTGTTGTCAGTTAACCATGTATAGCTGCAAATACTAGTGTCTCTGACCACAGCACTTGCTAATTTTCAAATAAATTTAGCCCAATGATTTAGCAAGTACTGTTAGAGGTTTCTCAAATTGATATAACTTCTATGAAACACCAGCTATCCTTTTTTAAATTATTTTATTATTATTTTATTTGTCTGTTTGTCTTAAATGAAGCTCATATAATTCTCAAAGCAAGAACAAAATGCCCTTTGAATTCAGGATACAAACAAAAAAGACTGAAACTAAAACTGTTAACACCTGGGGAGAAGCAGTTGAATGGATGAAGACTACTTGGCACAGTATTTGAGTACGTGAATCATTAAAACATGACATGATATTAATTAAAGGGGAAATATCAACCAGTCAAAAAAACAACGGTTTTGAATGATTGATTTTTTATCTATTAATATTACTTTTAATTAGTATTACAGAATATTCAGGATCTTGTATTTCTTTCAGTATCTTAATTAAGTTAAAAAAAAAAAAGACATGATTAAAAGCTTTTGCATTTACACTGTAGCTCTGACATTCACGTCCCTAGGAATACATTAGTGCTGGATTTAGGCACTATTTGTTGACACTGGTTGTAAGCTACTACATTATTATTGCAGACTATCTGGTATGTAACACATTCTTCTTGGAGATGGTGAGCCAGAAATCATGCAGTATTAATATTTTTCACATGCAGGAAAACTCTGTAAACTGGTTGATAAATACCCAGCACAGAAGTACATTAGTACATTACAGAATTTTTTAAAATACATCTATGTAAAAAATTACTCTTATATGCAGCAGACATTATGAGTTCAATTTTAATAGGTAAGTGTAGCAAGGTATCATATAATCATATAACAGTGATGATAATTTCAATAATCGATAGTGGTACCACTAGTTCTCATAAAGAATGAACTTACCCTGGTACATCCTCACACAGAAATTATAAAACAGCTTTTCAGAAGAAACTATAATAAAGTAAAAAAGTAAAGTAAAAAAAAATATATATATATATACCCCCTCTTCCCCCAAAAAAAACTCAAAAATCAAACAAAAGCAAAAACAAACAGAACCCTCCCACCATAATACATGCTCCGTTATGTAATACAAATAAAACCCAATGAATGGGATGGACACATTTATAAAAGGAAAAGATCAGAAGTTAAGGAATAAGCTAAACTGTTGCTGTTCTAAAAATATTTTTTAGGAAAAGATAGGAAAAAAATGGGGAAATAAACATATATGAATGTCAGAGAAGAATGGGTCAACTGCAAAAAGTATCTGATTACTTTCTCAACCAAAGTAAAGCAATGTTAGTCATAAGAAATAACTACTATCTACACATAGGTAAAAAAAAATGCTGAGGTTACATCTTCATTTTACAAAATTTGACATAATTCTGACTAATGCATTAGAAAGGAGTCACATTTACTTTGATGTGTAATAATTGAAATCTTTATATTTTGATAACTTCTGCATTCAGTTACACTTGGATAACCCCTGAAATTTTGCTGGAACTTTTTGGCAAATCATGCCAGAAATTGTCCAGTAACCTCACCAGGGTTCTTACCAGGAAAAGATGAAAGCCAAAGCATTCTTTTCTTGTAATTTAAAAGTTTTCATGCAGACTTCTTAGTCTTCTTGTAATCATAATACATTGTCTAATCAAATATTTCTTTCACCTTATTTTGAAGAACATTGTCTTTGCTATACATGGTTGTACTCTGAGATATCTGATGGCCTTGTAAAGAAAAATTGCACTATTATCTGTCTTACAAACTCAACTTCAAACACTTGGTACAAACAATTGATCTCCATGTGAATACAAATAGTGTGTTGAAGAACATCACTGCTAAGACTTTGAGAGACCATCTAAAAGTCACTGGAGATAAACCACAGACAGATTTTTTACTTAAAATTTTATTTTCCTTTGGTGCAATCAAGAATGTCTGGCAGTCTGTGCTGAAGAGAACAGCTGGAACATAATGTCTCTTAGAAATCAAGAATAAGTCATATTGGCAGGCTTGCACTAGAAGCTAGCAAGTGCTTGCTTGTATTATGTTTGCCTGCACTGCTCTTTCTGCAGAATCTTAAAAGAGGACTTCATTTAACATTTCAACCAAAGTCTATCATCTGTCCATGGAAAAGCATGAACTAATTGATCTTAGAAAACAGCAGAGCACTTGGTTATTGCAGCTGCTGAATCGTGGCTGATCTAGAGGATCAGTTTCTAATCTTTCCTACTCACTGTGACCCAGAGTTCACAGAACACTGTGTAGCAGATCATCTCTTCTCCAAGTAGTGCTTCTATCCATCAGCCTCTTTCCTTGCAGGTGAGAAATCAGAAACCATAAATGGCTTTCTTGTTCCTTTCCTATCTTTTTCTCTCCTAGCTAAACTGTACTGACCTACAAGAATTGTTAACTTAGCTTTCAACTATTTGCTGGATGACCTACAAAAATACTTTGAAAAATGGAAATTAGGTTATAAACTATGGCTCTTATCACAGTGTGTCATGCTGGTAATTTATTACAGGATAGAATAAGCAGTTTGTTGGAATTTCTCTTTGGAAATAGCTCCAGGGTTTTCAGTCCTGTTTCCAAACTTCTCTTTTATTGTTAGTGGTTCTCTGGAGAATTTTTTTTATTTCTAATTGAGAAACCCTTCCTTTTCCCTTAATAACAAAAACAAAAGCAACAATAACAATACTAGTAATATGAAATCCAATTTAACAAAAGAAATCATGTAGGATTTATTGCTGAAAGTATTGTAACAGGATTCAAGCTCATGAATTCAAACTATAGGTCTGTATTGATTTATTGCACTAATTTGTCTGTGGCATTAAACAAATTAATTGTTATTTTTGTGCCTCAGTTTGCTTATTTGTAAAACAGGGATAATAAAACTATTTACTTCATAGGAACTTTTCGGAAGGTTTAATTATGGTTTTTAATGGCCCTTTGGTGCATTGGACAGTAAATGCTGTGTTAGTTGCAACACACTATTGTTCCCATTTGTCTTCTCTGTCATGGGAGTTTCTCTCTTTCAAAGTCTTACAAATGTGAATTATACTTAACAGTAACCAGGCCCTTATGTTTGATGCGATCTGAGGAAATATACTATAACAGTTTTTTTCTAAAAGCTGTATTTTATGTCACTGAGTAGATTTAGATCTAGAAAGCTGGAATAAAACCAAAAGTTTTCTTTGTAATAGAATAAGAATGGTGAACACTGTATTTTATTTCTGCAGGTGTGAGAAACTGGCTGTAATAATTTAGCATTCTGTGGCACAGCCATAAACTTACAGAAATGGAAGAATGTAATTTGTGGCATTCAGCTCAAGATAAAGTAGCATCTAGATAAGTCACTGAGGCAATTTTTACCAAATGGCTTCATGTTAAATATTCTGAAGGCCAAAACCATTAAATTTGCAATCTTAATTATCTTGTCCAGAGCTGGTGTACATCTCTTCTGAGATCATTAACTTATGTTTGTAATGCACTATTAATATTATAAANTGAATGCACCATCTTGCTCATACTGTGTATTTGTTCATTAAGCGGGCATATGGGTGCAGTCAGTTGCCTTTATAATATTAGAAAAATCTAGCAATCCTAACAAATCATTTTCATATGTTGCAGGTGCTGCCTATTAGAAGGAAAAATGAACTTTGGTGTTCTTAAATTAAAGTTTCAATTACTTTAGTAATTATTGTAAAAAGAACAAAATTTGAAGTTCTACCACGAAGTGTCCAGTGAGGTCAGGAAATATCAATGGCCAGTAAGTTAGTGCTACAAATATCTGTACATCTACATGTATGATACATGAGTTGTGCGTGCCGTGTTGCAAGTCCAACCTCACAGTTTACTATGGTCATAGCCTCCTTCTCACCATAGCACATCCTCTTTAAGTAATCCTTTTCTTTTTCTGAGGCCTAATCTTCTTTCTTTCTCTTGCTGAGTCTGTCTTGCTTTACGTATTACCAGGTATTTCAATAGACTGAAATGACTTTTGTGAAAATAAGCTTAAATTGGATAAACACTTCCACATACTCAATTTTGTTTCCTTCTCCTGCAGAATGTAGGGGCTGTCAGGGCAGGGTCTGGCAGCCAGGGCCTGTCCCACCACCCCAGCCAGGAGCAAGGCAGTCTGGGGCACTGGGGCAGCCCCAGCCCTAGGCATCAGGCACCTCCCTAGTGGTGGGCTGAGACCAGGCTGCACTATGGGCCCATGGCTCAGGAAATCAAATGGCCAGGCAGGTCCCATGCCAGTCACCTCAGTGCCAGAGAACAGACTCAGAGACATTTAACTTATCAGTGTAGATAAAGCACAGCTGCCTTAGGGCACATCTGAACCGGTGATGGCACTGCTCTGTAGAGACTGTGGTGCTTATTCAGGTTTCGAAATCAATCCAGATGAAAAACTGTGGAGCAGGCTAACTAACGTGGATTTACCAGTCTAAAGGCCTTCACCTTTTTTCTTCACTTCCCATTAAAACCATCCTGCAAAGACAAAAAAATACTCCTGATTCTATAGTGTTTTACACATCACAGCATTTCACAACTGCACTTCACTTCCTGTGCTGGATTGACCTTACAGTGGTGCTTAGCACTTGTGAACGCTGGTAAGGTGACAATGTGGATGAGAGCCATCTGTGTCAATAAACATGTCTGCACCCAGAGCTGTCACCTTCAACTTCATTTGTAGCCCCTAGAAGAAAATAGAAACTCTTGGATGCAATTAATCTCACAGTAATTTTCTGAAATAGGCCAGGAGAGTATTTCTCAGGAAATTCATTTTTTACCCTGTTGATATATACAAAAAAAACCAAGCGTGACTGGTTCTGAAGTTGATGTACAATGCAGTTGTATAAACATTGATTAGAAGGCTTTCACACTTTTTTTTTTTTTCCTGTTGGCTTATTCCCAAATCTTTATTTTTAAATGTAATTCATATTACCTGATATGTTCCAAAGCAGATCAGCATAGCTGTAATAAATATAATTATTATGATAATTATTTGTAATCTCCACTAAGGTTAGAACACTGTATAATAATGCAGGGAGAGAAGAGGTCACCAGCTGTCTATGCTTCTGGAAATAGGAGGAATTTGCACACTTCGATGCTAAAGGATCTTCTGGAGTATTATGAAAATATAGTGGTAGCTGAAATATATTCTGGGCTGTTTCTGTGCACCAGGAGACCATTATCATGATAATTTAACACCTGTATCACTGATTTTTGGTAGTGCAACCTGTAATCAGAATCTGAAGCAATCTCTGAAGCAGTTATAATTTAGATTGCAGTTTAATATAAAACAGTATTGGTTCTGAGCATTTGGATCACAGAATATGGAACACCTCACTAAGCCATGATTGTAATAAGTAGGATTTACCATAAAGGAGGGCAATAACATAATTCTATAGACTTGAAATATATCCAGGCTTCACTGAGCTTGTCTCTAGAGCAGGATGGTCCATTTTTGGCAGTGATACCATACAGAATGTTTTCATGAGGCATCTTTCNTTTTTTTTTTTTTAACTTTGTTTATGAAATTGTTTCAAAACGTATCGCAGTACCACAAGAAGTGAAATTGACATCACTGAAGGAATGGTAAACAGCAGCAAGGAAGCAGGAACAATCTGTTTTAAGTGGGGAAATCTTAAGACCAAATATAATACAGCATATGCATGTGAAAAAGAACATGATCTCTGTGGTGGCCTCAAGCTCCCTTGTCTACTTATTGTAGATTGACTCTTCATAACTGCACTCTGTGATTTAAATTGCAAATGACCACAAAATCTGCCCTCAACTCTTTGTTCTGAAAGATCATCCTGTATGTGAAATATGTGTATTACCATTTGAAGAGCAGCAGCATTGTTCTTCACAAATACCAACACAACTAGACAATGCAGTGTCAAGAGATTCTTTAAACTAGCAGAGAAGTTCATAACAAGAAACAGACTTTGCAAGTAACACTAAAAAAATTAAGAGAAAAAAAATCAGCAATTCTGTAGGATGTTTAATACTAAAAAAAGCAAAAAAAAACTTCAGTAATAAAAGCCCCAGTCTGCGCTGAGAAAAGTAAGAAGATAAAGTAGCATTTAGTGTGTTTGTTTGAGTTTTTTAGGAGGGAAACTATTTCTTTATTCACAAGAGATGGCTGTTATGCATTCAAAAACAAACTTTTCTGGGAAGCAAGGGGATATAGTAGAATAAAAGCAAATTTGGAAAAAAAGTGAATAGAAATAGACAGTAGAAAAAGTTCTCTCTTGTGATCTATCTGGCAACAGCATGGATGTTGAGAACAACAAGACTTTAAACTAGATCAGCTGATCTTTCCTGCTGGTGAAATATCATTCTATGTTGAGTACACAGGTCATGAGGACATGGTTCATCTCTTGGGTGCACTCATCTATTCTTTCTGTGAGCACAGTTCCCAGAGGCTTGGGGAAAGCAAATGGCTATGGATGTATGAAGTGAACTGATATCCTATATGGATGCTGTTGGTGTTGGGCCTGGGCTAGGTTGTTGTTGTTTGCTCTGAAGAATTCATTGTCACAACTGCCTCTTTGCAGTCATCACTATAGCTCAGATAGACAGCCCATATTTTTCAGTACTATTTCTTATAGCTGCTGCACCATAAGATTCCTTGACACAGTTTCCGTATTTATCTGAAAGAAGTTTCTGAATTGCTCCTCAGAGAGGAATCGTGGCACATGGGAACATAATGAAATCCTTACCACTAAGACCTTACCACTTCATTCCTGAATGGAGACATTTGTTCTTTGCTTTACTTCATCTCAGTGCCATGGGTGGTATAGGTTGTACCATTCTGGGAAGGAACACTACTTTACTCATCACCAGCTCCAAAATTTATTGAAGTTTTGACCAAAAAATGCCAAACTACAAACAGCTATGTAAGTAGGATCTAGCATAGCGTAGCTTTACTTACTTGACAAAAGTTGCTGACAGAGTACCCCTTTCCCAAGGAGTGTTTCTGTCTACAAGGAGTTCTCAGAGACAATTCTGAGCTACTCTCCTTGTAGATAATTCTCCCAGGTTTAATTAGTACAGCTTTTGATTATGCTCTCATCAAAATAAACTCAAAAGATGAGATCTCCATCATTTAGTCCTAGATAAAATCAACCAACCAACCAATCAACCAGCCAGCCAGCCAAACAAACACACAAAACCCAATAACAACAAGAACTGTTCCTTTCTGGAAAAAACTGAGTAGACAGAAACAAGTAGATTGAGTTATGTGCGTTGCACAGAAATGAGTGTTTCTCTAGACAAAATTCTCCTATTTATGAACAAAGATAGAAATCACACTGGCCACTCTTTCCTCTCCTCCCCTTCCCTGCTCTCCCCTCCCCTCTCCCCCCATTTTTTCTTTTCTTACAGGAAATCTTCAAAGCTTCTGGTATTATACAAAATATTTATGCAATGGGAAACTATACACCTTTTTATGTCTTGCATACCTATACACTTTTTGATGTACAGATGAATAGGTTTTCACTATATACGTTCTAGATATTGCAGCACATATTTGATGGACAAGTCTGCAGATTCGCACCTACGCTGAACATAATAACAGTGATAAAAATGTGGTTACAAATAGTTACAAATGACCCAGTATACAGTTACTATGGAAAAGCATTTGTCTGTATAGGATATTCACCTACAGTTAAATTAGACAGAAGAGAGCCACATGAATACTGGAAATTTCAGCATTTTCAAGCAGAAATATAATCTTTAAATAGAAATTTGTAGTTATGAGCATGTCTGTAGTCATAAATGCAGCCTTTCTAAGTAGAAATGAAGCCTTCCTTCAATAAAAGGATTCTTCAAAACTGATATGTATACAATTGCAGCTTTAACATATATTTTACCTGTTTCTCTAATTGTCTGAAGATATATTTGATCCTTTTTTAAAAATTTTATTATTATTATTATTATTATTCATCTTCACAGGATGAATGTTGCTTAAGGCATGAACTCATGGAGACAAGTTCTGATGATAGAGTTTGCCCAGCCAGCATGAAAAAGATACGATGATGAAAATGCAGCAGGCCAACTCTATGTACATGCACAACATAGCTGGGCTAAGAATAAAAAAATTCTTCATTATGCTCATTGCAGGCATATTGGTGCTCTGTCTGTTGCTTAGTAATCCTCCGGAATGGGCTTAAATTACATCTTTTTTTTGCTGATTTTAAATTTCTTTTACTGTGATCAACCTCTGACAAATCCATAGAGAAATTACTGGGCAGTTTTCCTGAAACATAGCTCTGTATTTCTTTATGAAATAATGTGTACTCACCTCATTTTAATGACTAGTGAGTTTAAATACTAACCCCTTCCTTGGGATGGAAGGACATGCCGGTTTGTCCCTGTGCTTTCACAGCTCTTTTCTTATACATTGTACAACCTGGGCTTGGTCCCATGAGATGATTCTATGCCTTGGGCCAAACCAGTTTCATGAACCTCTTGTCTAGTTTAGCCTGACAAGGCTCCCTACAGTACCAGTAAAGAGAGATTAGTTCCCGCAGAGCAACTGAGCCAGACTATTGCTGATTTTTCCTCAGGAGATGCTCATTTTCAACTGAAAGAGAATCATTACTGTGTATACCTTGAGTTGCTTAGTTATATACATAAAATTGCCACAGTACTTACCTATAGTTTGAGCATACTGAATCCCTGCAGATATGAAATCACTGAGAGTAATGAAAATGCAGGCTTGATGGCTTTGTTTCCCTAATAACATGCTAAAATATCTTTAAATAAACACTCAGAGAAAATGTGTTCTAAAGCATGTTTATCCAGAGAGCTGCATGGCCTTTGCCTTTTAGCCTTTTTATTTTTCCCCCGATGTATTCAGGTAGCTTACTTCTCCTAAAATAACATAGAATAATTAACAGGAAGGGAAAAAAAAGAAAAAAAATTTCTTCCACTGCTGGAAATAAAGAGGAAAAAAAAATGAGAAAAGTTAGAAATGTTGAAAAAGTGAAGGGGGAAACAGAGATTTGATGGTGAAAATTCAGGGTATGGGAAACAAGGAAAGGGAAGGAAATAGAGCAGATGGGAGTGAGAGATTAAACAATGAACAGAATCAGACAATATGACTAACTTGTACCATAAGGGCAAAACACTTATTTTGACTAAATTGCATATTAACC
This sequence comes from Pavo muticus, assembly GCA_016647715.1. Classification (NCBI taxonomy): domain Eukaryota; kingdom Metazoa; phylum Chordata; class Aves; order Galliformes; family Phasianidae; genus Pavo; species Pavo muticus. Next base: position 57,527 of record JACDJE010000751.1, read on the forward strand.
TAGTTAGCATGCTTTATCCCTCTAAGCAATTCTTACAGTTGTACTGAGGTTGCTGTTGATCATAGCTAAGGAAAGTGTCCATGAGACAATCACCTTGTGAAAATACAATCCACACGATGGAAAATTTTGAGGACCTTTGCTATTGATAAAATAAAGAGCTCAGAAACTACACTACAGTAAGCAAAACAAAAATAGCTGTAAACAAATAGAAGCACAGATGGCTGTGCTGGAGATGGGGATCTTTGCAATATTCCCCTCACAGGGTTTTCTCTGAATCAATCTGTCATAACAATGGGCAAGTTGTGTTTATTTATTATGCTTTTCTCAACACCCCCATCCTTTCAGAGCAATAAATGACCAAGCTCTTTTTAAACAAATCTACAGGTTTAACATGTCTGTCAGCAGTCATCTACATTTTGTGCATCAGCTGGCCCTTACTGAAACAATAAAGAATTTGTTGGAATTAGATGCTTAGGACATTCCTTAGAGTAAGAAGAAATATTCCTTTTGCCAAGGAGCTTGTATATACAAAACTTCTGCAAGTTTAGGTTTAAGATCAAATACATTCTCTAAACCATAAGACTTTCCCAAATATTTAGAAAGCAAATTAAGATTAAATTAAATATAACCTTCCACAGTGCTTGAACTTTCATTAGTAGAAAAGCAGATTCTGTATGTCTCTGGCACTCTTGTCACATTAACAAGAAAGAAACTGCCAGTATCACTGGGGGATAATTGAGGAGTCTCCTTTTGTACTGGGAGGATCACTCTGACATCATAGGTCATGTCTTTCTGCCCCATAACATTGAAGGAGAATTCACATAAGGCCATGGGTTGTCAGGCAGTAGACAGGACCAGAGAGAAAAGCAGTCCTTTCAGATGACTACACATGTTTTGCTCAAAAGCTTACCAGGAAAAACAAGGAAATAACTGATCAACTGTTCTTGGCAGTGGAACACTTTGATAGATAAGGGACAAACACCATCTGATTCTTCATGCAGATTGTTTTTTTCATTAAGTTGTATTGTTCTTATCTTTGTCATAATTATTTATTCTTTACTTTTCTATTGCTTATTGGTGTGAAAATATCACACCAATGGATCTTCTTGTATCGCTAGTATAGAATCCCTGTATATTTAAATCTTCTGGTGGAGCTGATATAAATTTCTACCCATGAGTTTGATAACTGTGCAATAAATGCAACTATAGGCAAAAGCATGACCAGTTGTTGTTTTATTTGTTTGTTTGATATTGCTATTGTTTTTGTTTTGTTTTTATCTTTAAGAAAAGTATTTTCAATCCTATATCTTGTTTAATAGCATTTTAGGAAGCTGTCCTAACAATTTGACTATTTAAGGTAAGAATATGGAGAGTTTTGCTACAGAACACATTTCTGCAATGTTGTATAGTGAATCTCCATTTGTAAAATGACTATTTGTAAATTCTAGCAGTAATTGTAACTCTGAATGCAACATCTGTTCTTCTAGACTATGTTGCTCATCCTGCAAAATGTTAAGATGTTGAGAAATTTTCTACAGATGTTAGCAGTGCTTCTGACAAATTATAAAAATAAGTATATACCGATATCAAAACTGATTTCTACTCACCTTATAGCTTGTAAACACGTGACAGAAAGTCACGTGTTTAATAAGTATGAACTCCTTGAGAGCAGCCCTGCTGAGGAGGACTTAAGGATAACCCTTAAGGTTGATGAAAAAATTAATGCAAGTCAGCAGTGTGCACTTGCAGCCTCGAAGGCCAATGGTATCCTGGGTTGCATAAGAAGAGTGGCCAGCAGGCTGAGGAAGGTGATTGTCCCCCTCTACTCTGCCCTTTTAAGGTCCCATCTGGTGTGCTGCATCCAGCACAGGAAAGATGAGGAGCTTTTGGAGAGGGTGCAGAGGAGGGCCACAAAGATGACCAAAGAGCTGGAGCATCTCTCCTGAGAAGATAGGTTGAAGGAACTGAGTTTGTTCAGCCTGGAAAAAAGAAGGCTGTGGGGAAGCCTTACTATGACATTCCAGTATTTAATGGGAGATTATAAACAGGAGGATAATCAAATTTTTACGCAGGTAGATAGTGATAGGACAAGGGGGAATGGATTTAAGCTAAAGGAGGGGAGATTTAGATTAGATTTCAGGGGGAGGTTTTTTACTGAGAGAGCGTTGAGGTGGTGGAACATGTTGCTCAAAGAGGCTGTGGATGCCCGTCCCTGAAGGTGTTCAAGGCCAGGTTTGATGGGGCCCTGGGCAGTCTGATCTAGTACTTGATCTAGCAGCTAGCAACCCTGCCTGTGGCAGAGGAGTTGGAACCTGATGGTCCTTGAAGTCCCTTCCAACCCAAGCCATTCTATGATTCTGTGATATGATTCTGTGAAGGAACAGAATTAAAGTTTCTGTGAAAACATCTGTTCTCAGTTTTCCTCATCTTGTTGCACCAAGGATAGAAAGAATAAAGATTAAAAAATAAATAAATAAATAAATAATAAAAGACAGGAAGAGGAGATGGCAGGAAATGAAGCTATTTTTGTCCCTATCAATGTGCAGGGCAGTGATGCGTATATATGGAACAGAGAAAATTTGGGGTAACTTGAGGGACAGAATTGAGAATAATAGCTTCAGACATTTCTAAAATCTAGAATCATTTGTTTTTTTGTAAGTGCTTGAACACTGAACTCAAAAAATTTTTCAAGCTTCTCTGCACATGTAAAAAAATTGTCTCCTGCTCTGGTACATTTGACTCAACATGCATTGTCAATTTTGCTGCAGTTGTTATATAAACAAATTCTTCTATTTTGTTTTGACCTCTCTGTGGATTTACATAATACANTTCTTTTTCACCTGAATAGGACTATTTGAAATGGAAAAAGCTGTGTGAAATTTGAATTCTTATGAGCTTCCCCTTTGAGTTTTGAATAGCTTAGTTAAAAGTAAGGTGTGTGGCCACATTTACATAGCCCTGGTATTCAGATCCTCCTGGTGAATCCCCCCAGGTGAAGATTTCAGGTGTCACCATCATTGTTAAAAAGTGGTTCTGCCAAATTGCACCCTGAATGCTACTGACTTCAGTGGCATTCAGATACCTAAACAATTGGAATGTTCTGGACTTGTAAACCCTCTTCCACAGAACCATGAAGTCAGTGCAAATTTAAAAACTGTTTGAATACACTCTTAAGGAGAATGTTCTAACCTTGCTTGACTGAAGAAAGACCAGAGACTTGGTATAGAGGGTGGCTCTATAGGTTACCCTATGACTGCAAGGAAGCCAAATTGCTCTATTTTCAAGCTTGCTAATGATAACACTCACTTGCAGGCCCAACTTTGAGCTAAGACTGTGAGGGATCACCTAGCCAAGTCCTGAAATTACTGATCTGATCTGATCTGAAGTTCATATTACAGTTTAAGACAACTGTCATGCTAATTATTTTGCTTTTAGCAGCATCCACTGTTACATATACAGTAAAATTAAAAACAACTGTCCTTTTAGGCTTCACACAAAAGCTCTCAAGAAGTAGGGATGTTGAATATTCATTTGTTACAGGGCTCTCATGTTTAATTCTCTCATTTGTCTAAAAAGATATAAAATTTACTTAAGAGACTGGCATCTTGATTGACTGAGAGTTTTAGGGCACTTGTGTTAAAATAATACTCTTACACAATGCAGATGAGGAATATTCTGAAGCAGCTCTAAATGCTGGGTCACTGAATGAGGAACTAGGGTTGTTTCTGTTCCAACATAAATTTTCAGAAAGTATGCACAATCATCCTAGCTAGCTTCTTTAGACTCTGTCAGTCCTACTGTGGTCTAAGCACTCAATATCACACAGGATGTTAGGAGCCTGGCAATAGAAATTCAAACTGTTAAAAAAACCCACAAATATTGGTAGGTTAGGCTCCTCCAAAATTAGGAGAGAGATGATTAGAGGTTTGTAAATTCTGAGTAGTCTGAACTAAGATCCCTGAAGTCTTACAGTTTTTGGGTCAGACAGCTAATGTGCCTCTCTCATGGATATTTGTACTTACTTCCTGTCACGTCACTGTAAAGGAGAACAAATAGAAACAATATTTTCATAAAGAGTTTGTTATTTGTATGTTACGAGATTTTATTGTCTCATCCAACAGGAAAAACGCTCCTTTTGTAAGTTCTACTGATAAGCAGTTTGAACCCATCTCTGATGAATGCAGGAAGGAGCTGTTTTATGTATCACATTATGAGAAAAACAGTAGCAAATAACCCACTTTTATTTTATTTTATTTTATTTTTCAGACTTTTCCAAATTAATACAGATCTAAATATCTTGGAGTTTGAAATGACTTCAGCAAAGCTTGACATGGTAATAATGGCTCACACTTGTGCTAGTTATTCTCTAACCGGGCCCTTAGCCATATTATTTGCATTTTGTCTTTGCTCCCAACTATCCTTCTTATGTTCTTGTCAAAGCTATTACACTTGCTTTTACAAAGAAAGGAGGCTATCTGTATTCCCAACATTCTGGGACAGAATAAAGGAGCAAACACTTCTGCACAAAGCTCCTTTCAGCTATTTAATTTACTTTGTGACAAAAGGAAAGATGACATTGAGCACTCTACAAAGAACAAAATTATTTCTTAAAACATAAAATACAAATGATAATTCAGTCATTAGGAAAAATTCTATTAAGTTCAGGAAAATTCCATTATGCTTACAGATTGTGAACTATCCACTACTGTAGTGGGCTGTAAGTTTTGTCAGATTTTTTTTTAGGCAGACCTACTAACAAAAAAAATCTACTTTAAAATGTAGATGCAAACACACTGTTTGCTTTCTATTTTTTTAAGAATAATTAAAAGAATAAACAACAGCGAACAACAGCAGAAAAGGAACACCACCACCTTGGCTCAAGAACAAATGGGAAATTTTCAGTGGAAACAAAACAGAACAAAGCTGTTATTCTCACAATAAGAAACATTTGTATCCTCACTTTTTAAAAATATATTTTAATAATCCATGACTTCCTGTAAATAAAGAGTATACCACACTGAAAGAAATAAGTTAAAACAATTAATGACAACTAAAACCTGCAGATTCTGGCTGTTCAGTGATAGTCTTCAAATGTTAATTTTTAAAAGTTGCATTTGGTGCCACTTGCTGGGAAAAACAAAATGTGTCTGAAGGTTTCAGTGTTTGATTACTATCAGTTTAGACAGCTGACAGTCTGAGGATGAACTGTTTGGATTTTTTTTTTTTTTTTTTTTTTTTTTTTTTTTTTTTTTTTTTTTTTTTTTTTTTTTTTTTTTTTGTGACTAATAACCTCTTATATGCGTTACATCTCATTTGGTCAGCAGCTGCTTATCCATAAGAACAAAGACCTCTTCTAGATCCTATATATGATCTTATATTCGTCAGTCCTGGGCAGATGTCCCAGACAACAAGAGGCATCTCAGACATGACTGTTTTAAGGTAAAAGAAACTCTAAATATTTTAAATAAGGCAGCCCTTAGTTCTTAGTGGAAATTATCCTAAAAGCTAACTCGCTAACTCCTGAAGATTTTTTCTTTCTTTCTTTCTTTTTTTTTTTCTATTTCTGAAAGAGAAGTAAATTCTGCTGAGGTTAGGAGATATGGGAGACTTCGACATTTCCCAGATCCCAGCATGCATGTCGGACAAGGCTTGACACCATAATGTTAGCCAGAAAAGATTCATGGTACTCTGAGCAGTAAAGAGACCAGGGAGCTCTCTCTCTTTTTCTCTGTTTCTCTCACACACACACACCCACACCCAGCATATTCCAGCAGGTATGCTTAGATGCAGCCTTAACATTTGTAGTTCAGTGACATTTGAACAATACAGCTGAAAGATGCAAACTTGAAATATTCTACCAGCATTTTTGTGTTGATCACATAAAGGTTACAATCAAGCCTTTGGAAAGTCTTAGTCATTGATTCATTACCACAAAACATCAACTAATCAAATTAAAAGGAGGTAATATCAACGCAAAAAAAAAAAATAAAATAAAATAAAAAAAGGAAAAGGAAAAAATCAGCTCTTGACATCAGTGTAAACTTAATGGTTACAAACTGCACAAATTACATGCACTCACATAGAATGACTTAGCTGAAAGGTTTATTTCCTGACAGATACAACAACATGAAATAGATGACTCATGACCTCCACGTGTTAATTTATATTTGTTCTTTAGTAGAAACAGAAGGCAAGAAAAACTGGAAGGGGTAAAGAACTGTATTGTGTGATGTTGTACATTGGTGTCTTACAGAGTGAAAATCTAATTTTAAAGAATTTTTTTTTTTGTAGTTTCTCAGTGACATAGTTTCAAAATGCTTTCGTCCACAGAAATTTTTGTTTGGTGGGGAGAGACTGTCATTAAAAACAGAGCAGGCCTCACCTATTGCAGAGTGAAAGTAAAGATGATTGTCTTTGCTAACATCAATTTTCTATTAGCAAAAAGTAGAAAGAGACTTCCATGTGATAGATGATTCCCTGTAACATCTAGACATGCATTAGTATTCAACTATATGAAATTGCAGGGAAGATCAGAAGAAATGGTAGCAATTGTAGTAATGGTAATGGAGGACGATTGGACTAGATGATCTTGTAGCTCCTTTCCAACCTTGTGATTCTGTGATTCTATGATTCTATGAAAAAGTGTTCAGTCCTCATTCATATGACAAGCGGGCCTTCTGCATGCTAGTGAATATCCCACTTATGCAGTGTTATACTACCTTGTCAAATTTCTAAGAAAAGCTCCTCATCTTCAACAACAGAAGTTTTATCTTGAGTTAATTTTGCAGATACAGCATTTTGTGTCTGACCATTATACACCATTGTTATGATGGTTATCCTTGGCTTTGTAGTAGTTGCACAATCTGCTCACTAGCACAGCACTTAACTAATACATACAGTGAGTCAACAGTAAATGCAGTTAGTGTATAAAGCGGGTGAGTGGGTTGGTAGAATATTATTTATCAAGAGGATTTAGAGACAGAAGTGCAGGTGAGGTGGAATGGAGAGTATGAGTATGGAAGAAGGAAAAGTATGGGTCTGGTGAAGGTGACTGAAAGACTAGACAGAAAAACAGATAAAATGCTGAATGAGAAAATGCCTATAAATTAAATCACTCCTCATATTCTGGGATTTCAGAGCCTGTCTATCTTGATAAATGGGTCCCTTTTCTTCTCTTCCATACAGACTGGCATCCAGAGAGTGTATTTGTTGCATCCTCCTATTACCACATGTTTCCAGGGATCATGCATGTTTACTGAGGCATTCTGTTTTCTTACATAAATTTGGCTTTTGGAGCTGAATACTTGTCTCTGAGAAAGCAGGACGTGTAAGATGAGAAGGGTTGTCATTTGTCCAAAAGTGGTAATGATCAGATTACTTTCATACACTGAGAAATTGTCTGTTGGAGAAACAGGAAGGATGGGTATCTGTGTCTTTAAGCATCTGAATCTTTCCTCTTGCTTTCCAGGTTGGACAACATCACAGTAAAACTCTAGACTGTTTGATGAGACTGAGGTAGGAACAAAGATTCTGTTCACATGACAGATTGGCTAGGCCTAGCTCCGGGGTGACAGACACGAATAACACAGTTGTCCTATCACTGTCTTCAGTACTGTGATGCTTTCTGTCAGATTTCTTTGGATTCTCTTTGTTTTAGTACTCTTCAAAAGGATTTGGGTCCATTCAGTCATATACATGTGATTTAATTAAAAGTTGAGCCTTTTTTTTGTTTGTTTTTGTTTTTGTTTTAGGTACAGAGTGGGAGAAAAATTAGAATCAATTGTACACATCTTCACACCTGATTCCCCAGAAGGGATATGAAGAATTATCATGGGATATTAAGACTGCTACTCTTATATGCAGAGGTAACTGTCTGAACTAGATGTCTAAGCCATCATTGTTGATGGTGAAAACCTGGAGTGGGTATTGTCCAAACAGAAACACATACTGCTACTTGAAATACACTAAGGTACCTATGGAGTCCTGAATACACATTAATGGAGATGATATGTGATATATGGAAGACAAGTTTTTCTATGTAGACAACTGAATCTCACCCTTGTAAATGTCTAGATGATTCATGATGATTCATTCTCAGGTGTTGAAATGAATGACACCATCAGACTCCTGATTCAGCAGCCCAGAGTAGGTAACAAGTACCATCAGAGAAACACTCAGATGCTAGAACGGATGCCCTATATCTTCTTAAGTGGCTTTTTATTTATTTATTTATTTATTTATTTATTTATTGGGGGCTGGGGGTAGAGTGGGAAAATGGGGAGAAAGTCTGTACAGCTGTAGCTGTGCTGTCTTCAAACTATGTCCCAACATGCCCAGAATAAGACTATGTAAATCTCCTTCTGTATCATACTTCACAAGGGTTACTAGTGCTTGTGTAGAATATATGTCAGATATTGTATCTGGTTATATTTGCAAGATAAAACTTGCTTTTACAATTACTCTATTCAGAATCACATGAACAGTGCTCTCACTCACCTCTAAGCCTATAGCCGCATTCATCTATCTCAAAATTTTTGCTCTTCTTCATAACAAGATTTTCTTTTCCACTCTTTCCTTACTGAACTGAGTACTGCTCAAAAAATAAACATTTCAAACAGAAACATGAAATAAAGATGAAAGATCTTTTATCTTCTGTTGGACTTTGTCAAAGCTCTTAGCACTCGAATCCTTAATTTAACTCCTGAATACAGTAAGAATATTTACAGTTAATTTACTACTCCACGGCATAGAGGTAAGGTTGTCTGAGTATATATTGTAAATCAATACTTTCTAGGGTTCAGATGACTGAATGAGCTTAGGCCACCATTTTCTATTTTTTGAGGTATTATTTTTTTCTGAATCTGCATGCATAGTAGACATTCATGTCAGTGAAGTTGTATCTAGTTGATCTAATTGATATTGTAACCATTAATAATATTGTAAAGACCTAATCAAATCTAGAAAATACAGATTTTTTTTTTCCTACTCATTCTTTTTTCAATCTTTATAGCTAGAAATTTTAGATTTTATTTAAATGAATGAATTCTTGGCATTTCTGAAGGTGATTTTAATTCTTGCAGCAGTGAGTCCCACAGCTGAAGCACAATAATTGAGACATTCACTTATGGTTAACGTGGGAGGTTAACCTTTCATCCACCATAGCAATGTATCTATCACTACAGATCAAAACAAGAAAATTAAAACAATATTTGAAATTGATTCAAGATTGTCTTCAGTCAGACAGCTGCCTTCCCATATTTACTTAATGACATAAAAAGTCATTTTAAGTTGTATTAATGTAAAATGTTAATTAATTATATATATATATGTTTATTTTATACATACATGCATACATATATATATATATATATTTCAATTTCTTTAGGAGTATGGACAGGGGCACTGATATTAAAAAGTAGTACCATAGTATCTAGACTTAGCAATAACTCCAGTGACATAGCAAGTTAAGTTTTTTAAATGTGTATTCTCCAAGCTTACGCCTAATACTGATCCAGAAAGCATAAAATAAGTGTTTAAATAATCTCCCCATTGAAAATCAATAATCTGTTCTCTTATTATAAGCACAGTATGTGACATAAAAATAGAATAAAATTTGCATTGTATTTTCTGCAAGGACTCTTTAAAGTGTTGCAAACAGTGCAGAACCATTTTCTCCCCAAGATCTTTTGTGAGCGACTTGAAAGCTGTAGGTCTTTCAAATCCATGTCCATATGCCAACTGCGTACATTCTGTATTTATTTTTGCAGCAGTGTATTTACTTTTACAGGGAACAGTGGCATAGTGGGCAATAAGTGCAGTATGTGGTAGAAGCTTTGAAACTGGGGAGATTAAACTGTAATTGCTACTTTTATCTTTTTCATTCTTTAATATAATATTTTGATCCTATTTAATGTTCTAGAAAAGGTGTTATATAGGATTATGGTCAGCCTTTCAAAAGCCCGTTTAGGGCCTGTAATTAAGAAGATGGAGAAGAGGCTGCCAGTGAAAGAATGGCTTTTTATTTTAGTTGTTGGATTATGTTTAATCTTTTCAAATACTGGATGCTATTTTGACTAGCAATATCAATTATATACAGCTTTATTCTTCTTGAATTCAATTTAAAAGTTCAGGTTCATTTTGAAGTTTTGTTATTATAACAGATGTTATTACAAAACAAATAATTTATTTTATCAAATGACAAAGGTATATTTCATTAATTTTCTACTGCTTCTGGAAAAAAAAGCATTTATAAAAGGACCATATAATAGGGAAAAACAAAACAAGCTTTACTATAAGAGAGGCTGAACTTTCACTGCTATCCTGGTTATAGGACACTGCTAACTTATAATATGAAAACTATAGACAGGCATTCACAAGTCTCTGCCTTCTAATTAATAAACTCAGGCTTTCAGCAAAAGTTGCCTTATAGAGACTTTTTATTGCATCAACATGAAACGTCACCTGTTATATCAGTTTGGGACTCAGTTTATTTCCAAATAAACTTCACTAACATGAACGGAGCAGTGAATTTCACAAAGTATTTTGTATCCACTTCTCTGCTTCATAGCATTTTCTGGCTTCCTGGTATACATGTTATTATTTCAAGAAGTTAGTTTTTGTTTACTTTTTTAAACGTTTTTTGACTCTGATTTTTTGCTGTCTTAGATTATGTTTAATCATGCACAGGCTGCTTACAAATTATTACCAAGCAAGCTGCGGAAGGTATTTTTCACCCACTTTGCAGATGTGTAAATGACCTTAGGTAGCAAAAGGTAGAGGAAAAGTAGATCTCACTGTAAAGTATTCTTTCCTTTGAGAGAAAAAAAAAAAAAAAAAAAAAAAGCAAAACAAAACAACAAGAACCCCAGGTTAAGAATAAGTTTACCTCACTGTTTCACACAAAACCTTACAGGAATAAAAGGAAACTGTTCTTAGGTATTTACTTTTGTTTTGTTTTGTTTCATTTTGTTTCCCTCCATTCTTTGCAAGGAATCTTTCACTTTGGCCAAATCACTGGTGTTTACTCCAGCGTGACAAGATTTTGTCATGCTTGAAGAAACTTCAGGTTTTTAGGTAAGTGATTCATTTTCCTAGCCTCTATCTCACTGAGTTTAATCTGATATTAACAGATAACTCTGGATTTTGTCACGTATGGAAGACTCTTCAGTAATAGTTGCTATAAAGAATTATCTCTGCAATGATTCTTGCTCTGGCTATAAAATCATTTTAAGTTTGTTGATTTTTGCCTACAGCACTGTAGATTTTAGAAGCTCCAGAGGTGTATGAAGATTTTGGTACCCTGAGATTTTTAAGAATTCTGTGTAAAGCATCTCTGAAGAGACTGAACTCTGAAAATTCAACTGTTCTTATAAGGCCTGATTGTACTGAAGGAGTTTGTGTTGGTAACCTATGCTGAATTCACGCTTTACTAATTTGCTTGGTGATAACCACCTGCAAATTCCTCATCTCCTCACAAATGAGGGGGTGAGAGGAGGAAGAGGCATTACAATGTCTTGTCCTGAATCAGCTCAGTGTTTTTCTAGCCAACATGCCTAGAACCAAAGAACGTCAAATACAATCCCCAGACACATGGATTGTATTAGGAATGGAATAAGAAGTCTTATGCCTAGTTCCTGGCTTTTGTTGGATTATTTTTACACAGCTTTTGTATTTAAGGAGGATTATGGCACATATGGTCATTAAGATCACACAATCTTTTCAGATTCCTATAATACTGCAAGGCACAACAAAATAAGTTAAAGATGGAGAAGAAAGACAGTCTCAGTCTCATGGCTTCTGAAGGTTTAAATAAAAACTTGTTACACTCTTTAACAAGGCTATTTCCATATTTTTTAAAAATGGGGAAGAAATGTAGAAAAAATTTGTAGAATTTCTTACTAAAAGGACCTGGTGTGATTACATTATAATTATTCTCCATTTCTTCTAAGGCAATATTAGGAGACCTTTTAGAGCTCTTATGATTTTTGATCTAAGAGCATGGGACACTGGTATTTAATATCTATGCAATTTTAATGTTATTGTTATGATTCCTTCGTTAAATGCATAATCATACATTCTACAGTTGTCATGGTGCATTTTGCCAAAAAATACTACTACAGAAACTTCTCATGCAAAGCCCATTGGCATAATAATCTATAATGGTTTTTTTAGCACTGCTGTGGTCTACTCTATCAATGCCTACTGAGGGAGACTTTAAAGCACTCATCCAAGCACACAGGGTAACTATACATAATAAAAATCTCTATAAAGATTTTGGAAATAAGGGATTTTTCTGCATTGAACTTTTCATTTTATTTATAACTGTCAAAATCATTATCATACACAAGGGAAAAATTCAATATTCAAATTTTCCCTTAAAGTGTGACTTAACTTTTTCTTTGACAGGCTTCAGGAAACTTTAAGAAAGTATTTTTTGCATTGTCTTTCATTTCTCCTAATGTCAAAGTGCAAAAGAAACAAAGGAAAAACTGAACCCTTTCTCACTTAATTATCTCATGCTTCTTATTTTGTATAAAGAATTCCAGTTCCCTCATCTTTAATCTGAAAGCTGTTCTTTTAATTTGAAATTCTTGTCTAAATTTTCTGTCTATGAAATGGTGAGAGAAGTACCTCCAAAGAATAATTTGGAGGTACATTCAGAAGTTAGGTAGTTAAAATGAGTGGGATGGATTTAGCTTAGCTGCCTAATAAATGCATCACATGAAATATATTTCAGTCTTTATGTGCAAAATAAAGGCACTGGAATTTAAGAATTTTTACTAAACTAGACTACATATGATTAATAGGATAATTGAAATGATCTTTCTTATTATATAGAGTGTGAGGCTGCATACCTACCACTTTTACCTCTAGAAACCATGCAGCTGTCACTGACACATTAACTTTGCCATAGTGCTATGAAGGAAATTTAACTTCTCTGGCCCCAAAAGTACACTATTTATCAGTTAGTGTATGTTGCTAGAAGCAAATACTTTTAATTTATTCTTTCTGAATTTCCTGTATTTTGCTTGGTTGCTTTAGAACATCTGAAAACTCTTTTTTCCTCTTTTATTATTTTTAATGTAACATAGAACACTTCAAAATAATTAATTCCTTTTCCTTTTTTTTTCCTTTTCTTTTGCTTTCTTTCTTTTTTCTTTCCTTGTCTTTCTTCTTTCCTTTTCTCCTTTTCCCTCTCTCCTTCTCTTTTTTTCTATCCCATTTCTAACCTAGACAAGCTAACATACTGTCAATGCTGATATTACACTGCTTAATTATGTTTTCTTCCTATGATTGGTTGTGCAATTTGCAACCTGTGGCAATTTACTCAGGCTGTCCCTAGATTTCAGTAGGGTTACAGCCTCTTGGATACAAACTAAAGGATTGGTAGTTGAAAACTAATGGTCACAAACTTTGGAATGATTCGTCTTTGAAACTGTTCTCATTAGTAACGTTTGAGGCTGTGAGAACTCATCAAAAGTGAACAATATAAAATTTGCCAAAGTAATAGTGCAAGTTGGAATAAGTATGAATAGGAGATGCTTACTTGATTTGTAAAAGATCGAAAAAATTCTCTCCTAGACTGAAAGTAGATGTCAATATGGACTTTAATACTAAAATTGTCCAAACCTAAGTAAGGAAAATTATGGACAGTTTCTTAACTCTTTTGTGATAGAGGCCCTGATGGGTACAAACTAATGTGAACACACATTTCTATTGTACAATCTGGGAAAAATATCAAGCATTAAATTGATTTGTGATATAACAGCTTCATAACCATGCTTTCCTTCAGAATGATTTTAGCTGTACTCAGGTCCTTTAGTCACTCTAAAGTAATTTGAAAGTGTCTAATATAGGTGAATGACATAAAATGAAGTGTGGTGTTTTAACACTGGTAGCTGGCTCAGCATCACTGTGCCACTCTCTCACTCTCCCTCCTCAGTGGAACAAGGGGAGAAAATACAATGAAAAAAACTTTCATGGGTTGAGATAAGGACAGGGAGATCATTCACCAACTACCATTACAAGCAAAACAGAACTCAACATAGTGAGATTAACGTAATCTATTGCCTATCAAAAACAGACTAGGGTAGTGAGAACTAAAAGCAAGCCAAAAACACCTTTCCACCTATCCACCCTCCTCTACTTCTTGCCACAGAGCTATGCAGAGGAATGGGGTATGGGGGTTATGGTCAGCCCGTTAATGCTTTGTCTCTGCCGCTCCTTCATGGTCACTCTCTGCCCTGCTTCTGAGTGGGGTCCCTTCCATGGGAAGCTGTCCTTCTGAACTGATCCTGCATGAGCTTCCCACAAACTGCAACTCTCTAAGCACTGCTCCAACAAGGCTCCGTACCACAGCACCCATCCTTCAGGAGCAGACCACTCCAGTACAGGTCCTTATGGGTGGCAGGTCCCTGAGCCCTCCTGCCCCACTGTGGGTTTCTCCCCACAGTCTGCAGCTCCAGCCTGGGGCTGCTCCTGTGGGATATCCATGGGCTGTACCTCCTTCAGGCTTCACCCACTGCTGTACCACGGGTTCCTACATGACTACACATGGAGATCTGCTCCTGTTGGTGCCCATGGGCTGCAGTGGGACAGCCTGCTCCTTCATAGACCCCTCCTGGGCTGCAGGGAACTTCTGTTGCATGCCTGGAGCATCTCCTGCCTTCCTTCTGCACTGATCTTAGTGTATGCAGAGGTGTTTCTCTCTAGATTTGCTCACCCTCCCTAGTATTATGCAGCAACTTTTACTCTTTTTAAAATCTCTCCCAGAGGCAAAACCAGCATAGTCCAGTGACAGGTCCCTTTTGAAGCAGCTGAAACTGACTCCCATCTGATATGGAGCAGCTGCTGAGCTCTGCTCACAGAGGCCAAACCTGAGGTCCCCTTTGCTACCAAAACCTTGCCACATAAACACAATACAGAAAGTGATATATAACAGTAGAAAATATGGAGGTGGTAACATAATTAATAATGATTTATCTTATTTTTAAAGGTAACAAAGAGAAATGCCTTTTATCTTCTTTGGGCTGATTACAGAGTGTTTTGGTACAGTTTGCAATTATAATGATTCTGGTTGTAGCCTTTTTTTTTTTTTTTTTTTTTTTTTTTTTTTTGTGCCATGACTCATAACTGCATTGTTCTAGACCTTATTTTTCTTCAAATAACTCCCGTGATGATATTGACCTCTTCTCTGTGCTCATTTGGGTTTTTAAGAATGATTTGAGAGTGGGATTACTTTCATGTAAGATTAGGTATGAGCAAGTCATCTTTGATTCCAGTTACTGTTACTCTCTCTACTGCAAGAGTTTACCTGAGATTGGTTAATGGTAGAGCAGGTTCAGTATATACTACTTCCCTGCTGCATGTGGACACCTAAGCCTAAATTTTTAAAGTATTAGCTGAATGGAGCTGAATGTACAGCAATTTTTGATGAGACATGGACCTGCATTGGGCATAAATCATTTGTTCCTTGGTTTCTGTGAAAAGAAACTGTCCTGGACCTCAACATATCCATGCACAGCAATGACAATAGACTGCTCACTATAGACACAACTAAAAAGGATGGCACATGAAAAATTCAGACCCTGATGTATTTTTCAGTTTCCTTAAAATGTTTTACTTTTTAGATTAGATGTTTGCTTTTATCACATAGTATTGTATGTGATAGAGGAGGAAGAGTACTTAAGTCCATCTTTCCTGATACAAAGTCTGTTTCCTTTGACTTTCTGTTGTCAGTAGATTTCATCTCCTAGTGAAGTCTTCTTGAGTGAAATGGGATTACCACTGTTGCTGTGTTCATTCCAGTTACAAACCAGGGTAAGATATACAGGTAGAGATTGTGTTTTAAACCAATTAAATATACTCTACATTTGTGTGTATCTGTAGAAAAAAATCTATAATGTAGACAAGACTTTTCTTGACCTTTTGCCCTCTAAAGATAGAGCTCTAAGCAAGCCCTTTGGCTCAATAATCATCCTAGCGGACTGTAGTGATAATTGTATACTTGAGTCAATACTTCAGCTTTTGTACAAGGTTGAATATATGGATTGTCTTCATGCGCAATATATTACTTTAGATCCAATAAAATGTACAGTAATGAGCATATAAATGCACAGCATACAAAAAGACCCAGACTGGTTCAAAGTCTGAGAAGCATGTCTGGAAAAAAAGTCTAGCTAGTCAAACTAAAATATCAAATATAAAATAAGTTTGGAAATATATTTTCATGTAAAAAGAATCCAAATGAAAATAAGAACTATGTTTATTATATCTGAGTAATATATAATTATACATTATATATTATGTACAATTATTACATATAATTATATATAATACATATTATATAGTAATTTCTGTCATATATTATGCAGAGTATATAATAGCATACTTTATTAGTATATTGCACTATACTGTGTGTTATAGAAGTAATATTTCTATTTTCTTCATAAAGTGCATTAGATAAAATTTATTTGGAAATGTAAATCGGATGATGTAAGTGGATTTTGTGTGTGTGTGTGTGCTGGAGAAGTATCAAACAGTAGTCAGTATTTGAAATGATGAAATTGATATAATGAAAATCAACAATTACTACCCAAGTGTCAAGACCTCTTAATTAGCCTCTATATTAATCTTTCTCCATAAAATAAGTAAATTATCAGTAAATTCAACCAAAATATTAAACAAAAAGTTTGACCAAAAGCCTAACCAAATAAATACCATGTAGAGCTCAATACAGTGAACTGGAAGTTCATTGGAAATTACCAGCTGAATCCTGGAGAGAAAAATATAGTGACTCTGTACTGTTATGTTTACTTATTACACCTTCCAAATTAGTTAAGATCTAGTTTGAGTATATTAAGAACCAAGAATATTAACAGTAGCCTAAATGTTTAGATGAACTTCCTACTTTTTGTCTTGTTCTACTTGAAAAAGTCTTCAGTCCATTTCCAGTCTTTTTTTCGCATAGGTCTGTTATGATTCTAACTTCCCTGAGCTCTTCAAGACAGTAAGAAGTAAACTGAACTGTGCATGGAAGGTGACATGGAAGCAGTGCAGAGGTTTATGCATGATAATACTTGAATGTCAGTCCTTTGCACTGAGGACATCCATAATATTCATGTTGAAATTTTCAGTCTTTAGTTGTAGCCTGAGAGGGAGCACCTACAAACATCTTGGTATTTTAAACAAGAAGCACTGTAAGTTTTCTGTACTATTTGGAAATCTAAGACTGTCAAGAGTAGCAGTAAGCCCTCTGTAGCCAGCAAGCTGAAGGTAAACATACATTTCTCACAGATATATGTAGTCCAACAGCTTCAGGCAAGGGGTTTCTTCGCTCAGCAAGTACTACTGCTTTGTCAGTGAACTACATCTAGTTTGCTTTCACTGAAATAGCGCTCTGTTTTCTTTACTATGAATACACTGAAGTTCTGGAATCTGAATATGGTGAAAAGGTAAATATATACCCTGAATGACCTCAAGCACGTTGATGGCATACATAATATTCCATCTTCTATGATTTGCCTCGAAGTTGCCCAGCTACTCATTGGGATAGGCAATTGTGAATTATCTGACAGCACTTGCTGTTCTTTTTCCCCAGCAATATATATCAATCTAGATAAGACTCCATTAGGAGAGCTTTTCACATGAAAACATGGTAAAATGTATATCTAAACTTGGAGCTAGTGGCAAGTCTGTCTTGACAAATGGATTTTTTGCCTGCAAAGATAATTCTCTGGTGCATTGTTTAAAACTCCTAACTTTGTTCCATCATTGACTGAAAATAGACTTTTCCAAAAATGAAATTTTTGTTTTCTGTCCATATCTTTAAACCTTAAACATTTAGAGACTGAAATATTCTGCATCCTTTGTGTGAGCTGCCATTAGTAAAATCACCGATTATGCAAGAGTTCTCTGGGATCCTTCAGTAGGTTAAGCAAAGAAGATGTAGGAAATGCAGCCCTCTCTTATAGAACTTCCCATTTCTCTGTCAGGACTTCCTACATGAGCAAACATGATACAGAGAAGGAACAATTTTTTTTCCTAGCAGGAAACCTACTATTTGCTTAAAGTGCTCATAGTGGATTGTGAAACAACTGGAAATATATTTTGAAAGAACGATGAACAATATTCACTGTCAGTTCCATTAATGCAGTGTTTTGTAATGCCTTCAAACCTCTGGAAAAATAATCTAGGAATCTTAACTTCTGAGGAGAAACTGCCTGTCAGTCCAGTTTATTTACTTTTACATGAAATTACTTTCTTACACAAATCTAAATGACATCATTTCAAAGCAATAGGTTCCAAAGCACCAAGAAGGTGTCCTATTCAGTTACATGCATGCATGAACATGCAAAAATACATTATACAGAACTACACTTTTTTCTACTGCATAAGCACTTGCATAGTGAAATGAAATTTTTTAGGTGCTTGAAAATAAATTGTATCATGACAGGGACATTACAGTTATACAGAAATGTGGATTCCCACTCCTTGCTTCCACTTGCTCTTTCATAACTTCATGTGATATCAAAACTAAACAGATTGACAACGACAATTTTAATAACTATCTTTGAAAGCAAAGATGGCATTCATAAAAATTTGAATTTTTTAAATCCAAGGTCTTATAAAGAAGTCATCAATTGTCAATTCTATTAGTTTTGATGCCAGGCCTATGCAACAATTTAGAGGAAATGATCAACAGAAAAGGTAAGGACAAGAAGCGATCCACATACAGTTTACCGACATTGATATAAATGAAATTTGTAGCATCCAAATGTAACTAAGTCTGATTCCTGCACTGGTAAATTTATAAGACTTAAGAGGCTAAGCTCTGCTAGGAGGATTGACAGATAAGATTAGAATTGTCTGTGGCTTTGGACCTATCAGGGTAATAAGTATGAAGAGTGATGACACAAAGCTCTCTACAGAAGTCCTCAAGTGAAAAGAGGGTCAAGAACACAGAGATCATATTTATTTGTAACAAGGGCATATTAAATAACTCTTGATATTTCCTAAAAGGAATAGAAAAACTATAGCCTCTAATTCAATCTGAAATGCTTCATTCATCATCTGTACACAGCTCTGATTGTCACAAATTTTAATGCATTTATTCTTAACATTTTAGTAATTTTTGTTTTTCTAAATATCCAGTCAATGTACAGGCAGAACTTAAATATGTCACTATAATGAAAGAATATCTTAATGACAATGAAAATTTCAATAAAAAAGCCACAGATTAATGAAATGATAAAATGATATTATGTGAAAGGATGACTCAATTATGTAACAATGTTTGCTCAATATCTTGAGAACAGAGTAGAAATTTACAGGTATTTTAGGTATTATTAAAAATGATAAAGATTCAAGTGCCAGAAAACCACTTGTGGAGTGAAAAAGAATTATAGCTTGTATTTTACAGAGGGAGAGAATTATGCCCAGTAACTTTATATGCCTTCATCTTGACATACCAAAACTGAAATGCTTGTGTTTTGAGTTCAGAGATGATGAAAACCTACAGTTATAAGAGAACATAATCACAAAACACAGAATAGTGTCTATAAGCATTAAGAAAAGTTTTTAATCGAGATTGAAAAGATGTTTTTTTTTATTTTTATTTTCAAAAGCTTAAACTATTATTCTTCCACTTTTATGTTTCCAAGATTAGATCTTAACTTTTATACTGAAAGATGCTTTTTGTCATATTATGTTCACAATTTCATAGTTTCCACTGTACCACTTGGAAGGAATATTCATCCTGAAAGTATTTAGTCTTTTGTTAGCTCTCACTAACAACTTGCTTTTTATGCCTTCTTTTCTATTAATAGTTTACATTCGTATTTGGAATGCTTCAAGATACAATCCTTTCACAATTTCCTTCTTATCCTTTTGCCACTGTATGAATATTTGTGTTTGATCCGTTTTTCTTGGGATTATGCATTAATGTATGTATATATGTAGGTGTAGTTTCTCAGTATGTATTATAGTAAATGTTCTTCTTTTAGGGGCATGGAAATCTCTGCCTACATAGTATATCATGATGGACATAACAACTGGAAATGCTTTCAGACTGCAGACCTGGAAGATGACCTGAAAAACATGCACTAAAAATTAGGATTTTCCTTTTCAGTAGCTTTTTTTCAGTACTAGATCTGCCACATGGTAATTATGACTGATCAAATTGGTCTAATCACCAGTCAGTCCACTCTTTGACACCAAAAATAATATTTTTTTAGAAATATTTAATCTTTCAGTCTAAGAATTCTTAAAGTAAAACACAAGTTAAGAGGAATTGAACTACTGTAATGAAGAAGACAAAATCCTTTTGTGCAACAATATGCCACAACTCAACTGACACATGGTTCCTCTTTCAAGGTCTGCTGGTGTAGCTCACTGATGCTGAAATGTGACCAAATACTGGTAGTCAAAAAAGAAACTTACCTTTTCCTGTAATAAATAAATAATTAAACAAACAAACAAATAAATAAATAAGTCTAAAACTTTAAACAGTACATGTATGTTAAAACAATACTAGATTTGGAAAATGATTTACAAAAGCTGTTAAAAGTATAAACATCAGCTTAGAAAAGTCAGTAGTTGCACCAAAAAAGTTGGTTGCTCCAAAAGTAATGCCTCCTATTTATCTCCATGGAACTACCACAGATAGAAAGAGCACAATAAAATTATTTTATAGAGAAAATTCACAGCTAAAAAACTCTATTTTTCAATATACTCATCACTATTAGCTGTGTATTTTTGCCAATTGATGAACAAGAGCCTGCATGCTGTGCTTGTAAAAATCTGCACTAGCAGAGATGATCCATTGTTTCACAACTGCTATGATGGCATCATTGCTAGAAAAATGTTGTCCATGCTGTCCATCCTCCATCAGCCCAAGCAGATGAAAATCAGAGACACCAAATCAAGACTATAAAAACTCAAGTGAATGTGGTAGGACAGTCCAACAAAGATTGGCAATGTGCTCAACGGCCTTACAACTTATATAGGGACTAATGCTATGGTGTTGCAAGAGAAAGGTTGTCTTCTTATCTGGCCTGACTCAGGAGGTTCAGTCCTTCAGCTTAGTCAGTATCGTGATGTAGCAGAGTTGATGATTTTTCCAGGTTCCAGGAAATCCAGAAGGATCAGGGATCACCCCTCCCTATCCCAAAAGACAATGAACATCACTTTACCCACTGAGGACTGTCTTGATTTTTTTTCTTCAATGGGGAATTCACGTTGCCACTCAACTGACTACTGTTTTGATGTTTTGACTCCAGCTCATACTGGTGATGTTACATCTCACCACCTATAATGATGCAATCCAGGACACTGTCTGCTTCAGCCTCACGTTAGTTCAATAGATCCTGAAAAATTTGGAGATGGTGTTCTTTCTGTTCCTGTGTCAACATTTGTTGGATACACCTACCACAAGCTTTTCAGTGTTCCAGTGCTGCTACCATTATTTCCAAAACATTGAAGCCAATATTCAGCTCCGTGCACAGTTCCCAGGTTGTAATCAACCAATTCGCACAGATGAGCTGACTGAGGTGCTGTTCATTTCATGGTGTGACAATTGTGTATAGCCATCTGGAACATAACCTGTCTTTCATGTCACTGTTGCCCCTGCTGAAACACACCATCCACTACCTCACATCCACTGTCTGGTCTCCAGAAATGCTCTGCAACAAGCACTGATGAATGTCATTGAGTACAGTCTTTTCCACATGAAGGAATTCAACACCTTTGCTTCATAAACACTTCCATATCAGATACCATTTTGTCAGAATGCGTCTCTGCTTCCATCTGTTGCACAGCAACAAAATTTTATGGGAGGAAGATTCAACTTCTACTGCCATTTCTCCAACATCTGTCTCTGGCCTTGTGAGCCAATATAATGAAGTAGAAGGTATTACTTTCAGAGCAGCCCTCATATATATCAGTATCTAGAAAGTTGCATGCAGCTTTCATCATTGCCTTCATCTGTTGTGAATGATTGTGCTGGCCTGGCATGATGTCCCACTCAGCCACTCGCTTGCCCTCCTCTACAAGAAGGGGAGAAAATAGGAACAGCAAAGCTCAGGATAAAGTCAAGGAAATCACTGCTTACTATCACAGGTAAAACAGACTCAACTCGGAAAGTTAGTTTAATTTATTGTCATTTACAGTAAGTTTTGGTTAGTGAGAAATAAAGACAAAATACAAGACTTCATCCTCTTCCCATCCCCAATAGGATCTGTGATCTGTTCATAGCAACTCCTCTCTGCTTCTTTTTCTTTCTCTCAGTTTTCCCCTGCTCTACTGTCGATTTTTCCCTTGGGTTCAGTCCTTCAGGAACTATCCCAGTCTGGGCCCTCTCCAGAGGTCACAGATCCTTCAGAAGACATCCATGTGCTCTCATCGTTTCTTCCATGGGCTGCAGGGAAAACTTTCTCCAGCACCTCTTCATCTTCTTCTTTCTCTGGCCTTGGTATCTACAGGTTTGTTTCTCATATTTTTTCCTCATTCAAATAGCTGCCCAGTATTTTTCTCTTTCTTAAACATGGTTTTCCCGTGGCGCTGCCCATCGCCTTGCAGTGCGGCCATTGGAGACAGACAGAACTCTCTGCCTACAGCAGCAGATAGCCCCAGCCTTGCCTCACAGAGGAGCCCTGCAGCTCTCTTGCTATCAGCACGTCATGATTCATGCCCAAGGGTTGTCCTGAGCAAATGGTCAGCTCATTTGTTATGAAGTCTTTTTGTTTGCTTGTTTCTTTGTTTTTCCCTTCATGAATTAGAAACAAGTAATAGGTTGAGGTTTTCATTAATCTGTGGTTAATCATTGCCTAATGTCTAGTTTGAGCAATAATATTAATGTCACACTTTCTTTCCTTGAGCTAGGTGTGTGTTTTTATCTGCAAAAGATGAATGTTTTTAAGTCACAAGATACTATTCTGATTGTAGATTCAAGTATGTACAGCATTAATACTCTTCTTTCTCTGAAGCTGTGTTAGTAAATCTAACATAATGAATGTATATTGCACATTGGTAAAAAATCATACTAAATAATAATTATAGTAGTGCTGTGTAGTTACATATTCAATTTGTTTTCTGTTACAAAACCTGTACTCAGTTTTTTATAGCTTTTCTAAAATAGCTGGAGAAACAGAGAATTCAAGCAGAGTGCTTACATGACCAAAAGCTTGCCCATTTTCTACCAGTTTTATCAGTTGGTCTAATAAGAACGTTATTTTCCTCTTACAAACACACTTGTTTTCTATTTTCAAACCACTGTATTGGTACACATCGTGTACTAATTCATTCTACTTTATATTTGTTCTCTCTTATCAACGGTTAATGGGCTGGTTCGGCCCTGTTCCGTGACTAGCGGGGCAGAGGGATCTGCAGATCCGTGCCTCTGGAAAAGGGAAACAGGGGACCCCAAAATAATTAAAAACAGTGGCAACGAGCTGAGGAGAAACTAATTTATTAAATATGGAATCGGAATGCAAGACAACACCCTATAATACAATATAATACAGTATAATTAGAATTGGAGCTAATAAATCAAACAAAATGAGAGAGTATCTGAAAGCTGTAGGCTTTATGCTAGTGCTGAGGCGATGCGTGCGGTCAGGACAAGCAGCAGCAAGGAGAGGCTAATGATCAAAAAGAGAGATGTCAGATGACCTACCAAGGCCTTATATCTGTTCCCCCTGAGCAGAAATAATAACAGCACAGCGAATAGTCTTCTAGGGAATGTAGTTCTTCTTCTCTTCTGGGACAGGTACCCGGAACTGGAGCATTAACTCCCAGTGCACTATATGATGTTATGATGTGGAATACCGATAATCGAAAATCAAAAGACCATGACATCTCTTTATGTACAAGATGCAGGATACAGAAATCTTCTTTCTGGACAATTCTCTCAGCGTGGTATGAGCTGTGCCTTGTGGATGGACTAGCTGTAACACCACTCTTACTGCATAGCGCAAGAGCAACTCACAGATCAGTATCTGCTTCTGGCACAGATATGCTGTCTGTCAAGTATTCTCATTACCTACTATATGGTAATTTTCACATAACAATAGAAAACACATTTTGAATAGATAATTGAATTAAAATTCTGAAGCAAATAAGTGCAACATTTTACAGCTTCATTGAAATGAAGTAATATGAATGGATTTATCTCACCTAAAAAGGATAGAGTTATCTAAAAGTTAGAGTAAAATTATTTATTTACTAACAATATTGCCTTAAAATATTCGTAACTCCATGGACACACATTGTTTCTGCTCCAAACTATATTGTACTTGTTACCCCTCTGGTTTACAGAAACTTCCAAGCAACTGGATTGTGAAACTGTTTATGTCAACAAATTGCCAACTAAATACCTCTGAAATTACAGATAAAGTGTCTGAATTTTAGCTCATCACTTTAGCTCCACTTTATAGTCAAGAGAAAGAAATAGGCATCCCTGAAAAGTGATTCATCTCGAGTAACTTTTTTTTTTAATTGATATGAAGGGATCCAAATAACCAGACAAATAACCTTCAGACCACTGAATGTACATGAAATAGATCACATTCTGCAAGAACATTGCATTTAATACTGAAAATTAATCTTAGCTTTGCAACAGAGTCATACTACCTACTTGTACTTAGTTTGAAAGTGATTTGTAGGACCTATTCAAAAATCTCACAATAGATAATTTTTTTTGGTGTTGGAAAACCATATTTGTATGGATTCCTAAAACATTTTACTATTTGTTAGCTTTTTCTTTCTGAAAGTGAAAGGGTTTTTTTTGTTTTGTTTTGTTTTTTTTTTTTTTTTTTTTTTAAATTCTGTCACTTCATAATGGTATACGAACAATCCTTGAACCAGAGGCTATCTGCTGTCTAACTTTCCTTTGCAACTCCATTTTGGGGGGGGGCTCTGTTTTGGAGCAGTTCCCTTCAATGTTTTTACAAATGATCTGTATTCAGGGACTAAGTTTGCAGACAGCTGTGAGGAGCTGCTGACTCCCTCAAGGGCAGAGAGCCCTTGGAGAGAAATTTTGACAGACTAGAGGACTGGGTGGGCAATTATCAACCACATGAAGTTTAACAAGAGCAAGTGCTGAATTCTGTACCTGGGATACGGCAGCCTTAGACATTTGTACAGACTGGGGGACAAGAGGCTGAGGAGTAGCAACATGGAAAGGAATCGGGGTATTCTTGTTTCTGACACATTGAATCTGAGTCAGCAGTGTGCCCTGGCAGCCCAAAGGGCCAACTGTACCCTGGCGTTCATCAGACCCAGCACTGCCACCAGACAAAGGAAGGGATTCTCCCTCTCTGCTCTGTGCTAGTGCAGTCTCATCTTGAGCACTGGGTGCAAGTTCAGGTGCCACAATATAATGACACAAAACTATTCAAGTGTGTCCAATGTGAATATGGTGAGAGATCTGGAGGGCAAGACGTGTGAGGAGTGGCTGAGGTCTCTTGGTTCGCTCAGCCCAGAGAATAGGAGATTGAGGGAAGGCCTCGTAGCTGCCTACAGATTCCTCTAAAGAGGAGAAGAGGGGTAAACAATGATCTCTGTTCTCTAGTGACAGCAACAGGACCCAAGGAAATGGCATGGAGCTGTGTCAGTGGATGGTCAAGTTAGACAGTAGGAAAATGTTCTTCATTGAGAGGGTGGCTGCACGCTGGAACAGGCTGCAGAGAACAGTGGTCACAGAACAAAGTCTGCCAGAATTTGGGAAGTGTTTGGATAACACTCGCAGAATTGGTTTGAATGTTGGATAGGCTTTTATGGACACAGGAGTTGGAATTGATTATGCTTGTGGGTTCCTTCCAACTCAGAATATTCTATGATTCTGTGATACACATGCTGTAAGTGCTGAGATCTCCAAGTCAGCTTATTTTTATAGTGTTCTATTTCTAACATGGACAGTATGCTGTAAAGAAACAAGGAGGTAGAATTGTTCTCCCTTCTTGGAACTTTGCATGCACATTTACCATGAGCACAGTTCATGGACTGATAGAATCACAGACTTGTAGAATCATAGAATCACAAGGTTGGAAAGATCATCTAGCCCAACCATCCTCCTGTCACCATTTTACTACCCTCTAAGCTACTAAACCTTATAGCACCTCATCCAGATGCCTCTTGAACATCACCAGGGACGGTGGCTCCACCACCTCCCTGAGCAGGCCATTCCAGTGCCTGACCACTCTTTGAGTGAAAAAGTTTTTCCTTGTATCTAATCTAAATCTCCTCTGGCACAACTTGTGGCCATATCCTTGGGTTCTGTTTGTTGCCTGGGAGAAGAGGCCGATCCTCTCCTCATCGCAACCTCCCTTCAGGAAGCTGTAGAGTGCAATGAGGTCTCCCCCGAGTCTCCTCTTCTCCAGCTCTCTCAACCGCTCCTCATAAGACTTGTGCTCTAGACCTCTCACCAGTTTTGTTGCCCTTCTCTGAACACATTCCAGGGCCTTGATGTCTTTCTTGTAGTGAGGGGGCCAAAACTGAACACAGTACTCAAGGTGCGGCCTCACCAGACCTGAGTACAGGGGGATGATCCCTGTGCCTGCTGGCAACACTATTTCTGATGCAGGCCAGGATGGCACTGTCCCTCTTGGCCACCTGGGCACACTGTTGGCTCATGCTCAGCCGAGCATCGACCAACGCCCCCAGGTCCCTTTCCTCTTCACAGTTATCTAGCCACTCTGCCCCAAGCCTATAGCATTACATGGGGTTATTGTGGCCATAGTGCTGGACCCGGCACTGGCCTTGTTGAACTTCATCCCATTCACCTCAGCCCAGCAATCCAGCCTATCCAGATCCCTCTGAAGGGCCTCCCTACCCTCAAGCAGATCAACACAACCTCCCAAATTGGTGTCATCTGCAAACTTACTGAGGGTACGCTCAATCCCCTCATCTAGGTCATCAATAAAGATAATGAACAAGATGGGCACCAGTACCATCCTGGGGGACACCACTTGTAACATGTCGCCAGCTGGACTTAACTCCATTAACTACTACCCGCTGAGCACAGCCTGCTAGCCAGTTCTTTACCCAGAGAAGAGTATATGTGTCCAGGCCATAGGCAGCCAGTTTGCCAAGGAGAATACTGTGGGAGACCATGTCAAAGGCTTTGCTGAAGTATAGGTAGACTATATAAACAGCCTTTCCCTCATCTACCAGTCTGGTCACCAGGACATAGAAGAAGATGAGTCTGGTCAAGCATGACCTGCCTTTCATGAACCAGTGCTGGCTGGGGCTGATATCCTGGATGCCAAGCATGTGCCTTATAATCTCACCCAAAATGATTTCCACCATAACTTTTCCTGGTACCAAGGCCAGACTTACAGGCCTGTAGTTCCCCGGATCATCCTTATAGCCCTGAAAGTAGATGGAAGGGTTAGGGTTAGGGTTAGTGAAGGGTTAGCTTTAGAGTTAAGGTTAGGTTTAGGTTTACGTTTAGGTTTAGATTTAGGGTTAGGGTTAGAGTTGGGGTTTGAGTAGGGTTAGGGTTAAAGTCAGGGTTGGGGTTAGGGTTAGGGATTGGGTTAGGGATTAGGGATAGGGTTAGGGTTAGGGTAGGCTTAAGATTAACATTAGGGTTAGGGATAGGAATAGGGTTAGTGTTGGGGTTAGGGTTAGGGGTAGGATTAGGGTTAGGGTTAGGGTTGGGGATGGGGTTGTGTAGCATTAGGGTTAGGGTTAGCGTTAGGGTTAGGGTTAGGATTAGGCTTGGGGTAAGGGTTAGGGTTAGAGTTAGAGTTAGTGCTAGCGTTAGGGTTAGGGTTGGGATTAAATTTAGAGTTTGGCTAGGGTTAGGGTTACGGTTTTCAATTAGGGTTAGGGTTAGGGGTTAGGTTTAGGGTTAGGGATAGGGTTAGGGTTATGGTAGGCTTAAGATTAGGGTTAGGGTTAGGGTTAGCGTTGTGTTAGGGTTAGGTTTAGGGTTAGGATTAGGGTTAGGGTAGGGTTAGGATTAGGATTAGAATTAGGGTTTTGGTAGGGTTTGGGTTTGGGTTAAATTAGGTTTAGGTTTAGGGTTAGGTTTAGGGTTAGATTAGGGTTAGGGTTAGGGTTAGATTAGGTTTAGTTTTACGGTTAGGTTTAGGGTTGTGGTTGGAGTTGTGTTTGGTTAGAGTTATGGTTAGTATTACGGTTAGGTTTAGGTTTAGTTTTAGGTTTAGGGTTAGGGTTAGTTTTAGGGTTGCATTTGGTGTTACATAGGCTTAGGGTTAGGGTTAAGGTTACAGTTATGTTTAGATTAGGGTTAGGGTTGGGTTAGGGTTAGCGTTAGGTTTAGGCTTACTGTTAGGGTTAGGGTTTGGTTTGGGGTTGGGGTTGCGTAGGGTTAGGGTTAGTGTTAGGGTTAGCGTTAGAGTTAGGGTTAGGTTAGGTTTAGGTTTAGAGTTAACGTTAGGGTAAGGACTGGGGATGGCGTTGCGTAGAGTTTGGTTTAGGGTTATGTTTATGTTTAGGGTTAGGTTTACGGTTAGAATTGGGGCTGGGTTTGCATATGTTTAGGGTTAGGGTTAGTGTTAGTGTTAGATTAGGGTATGGTTAGGGTTAGGGTTAGGATTAGTGTTTGGGTTCGGGTTGCATAGGGTTAGGACTAGGATTATTGTTGGGTTTAGGGTTAGGGTGTGGGTTGGAGTTTCATAGCGCTAGGTTTAGGTTTGATGTTAGCTTCAGGGTTAGGGTTAGGGTTAGTTTAGGGTTATGCTTAGGATTAGGGATAATGTTGGGGTTGAGGTTGTGTAGGCTTAATACTGCAGATTTTGTTGTTTAAAGGTCTTGAGTAGTTGTGCATAGTAGCAGGTTATTGGAATGCATAAAAACATCATGCAAATGCTGTCCATCGAATAGCTGGATCTTCAGTATTATAGAGCACAGTAGCGTAAGGGTTTAAGGTTGTGTTTGGCGTTGCGTATCGGTAGGGTTAGGGTTAAGTTTAGGTTTAGTGTTAGCATTAGGTTTAAGTTTACGTTCAGTATTATGGTTAGGGTTAGGGTTGTGACTGGGGTTGCGTCAGTTTAGGGTTAGGGTTAGGGTTAGATTAGGGTTAGGTTTAGGGTTAGGATTAGGGTTGATGTTGTGGTTGCATAAGGTTAGAGTAGGGTTAGGTTTTGGGTTAGGGTTTGGGTTAGGGTTGGGGTAGGGTTAGGGTTAGGGTTGGAGTTGGTGATGCATAGGTTTAGGGTTAGATTTCAGATTAGGATTAGGGTTAAATTTGTATTAGGGTTAGTGTTAGGGTTAGTGTTAGGATTATCATTAGGGTTGGGGTTGGGGTTGTGTAGGGTTAGAGTTAGGGTTAGGGTTATGGTTAGGGTTGGTGTTGGCGTTGCATAGTGTTAGGGTTAGGGTTATTGTTAGTGTTTGGGTTAGAGTTATGGTTAGGGTTTGTGTTAGGTTTAGGGTTAGGGGTTGAGGTGGGGTTAGGGTTTATTTTAGGGGTTCTGCATAGGGTTAGGGTTTGGATAGGCTTATGTTTCAGGTTAGGGTTACTATTAGGTTTAAGATTAGGATAGAGTTAGGGATAGGTTTTGGGTCAGTGTTAGGGTTAATGTTAATGTTATGGTTAGGGATAGGGTTTGCGTTAGGGTTGGGTTTAGTGTTACTGTTAGGTTTAGGGTTAGGGTTATGGTTAGGTTTAGGTTTAGGGATATGTTTGCGGTTATGGCAGGGTTTGTGTTAGCGTTAGGGTTAGTGAAGGGTTAGGTTTAGGGTTAAGTTTAGGTTTTGGGTTAGGGTTGGAGTTAGGTCTATAGTAAGGTTTGGGTTAGGGTTTCATTTATTGAGGGATTAGGTTTTGTGCTAAGGTTTGATTTAGGGTTAGGGTTAGGATTTAGTTTATGGTTAAGCTTATGGTTAGGGTTAGGGTTAGCGTTAGGATTAGCGTAGGGTTAGGTTTAGGGTATGGTTAGGGTTAGGATTAGGGTTAGGTTTAGGATTATGGTTAGGGTTAGGTTTAGGGTAGGCTGAAAGTTAGTTTTAGGTTTAGGTTTAGGATTAAGATTCTGGTTAGGGTTAGGGATGAGGCTAGTAAGACTCTCTGTGCGATTTCTTGTTTCCCTTCAAATCTCTCATGCATTTCAAATTGTCCAGCACCTGAATTTATGCTCCTGTTGCTTAATACTGTTGCACAGTTTTTTTTGGCAACAAGACTGGCAGCTTGAAGTGTTATTCACAAAATTATACAGCGTTATTCACAAAATTATACATCATGTTATATTTTGGTAACTTATTTTTTCCCTTCCCTGGAATGACTACAATGGAAAAATTGGCCAGATCTTTATGATTCAGCATCTGGTTGAATGGCAAAACCTGGCTATCAAATTTATCAGTATTAGTTATTTCCTGATTTCCTGGTTTTTTGTTGTTGTTGTTGTTTGTTTTTGTTTGTTTGTTTTTGTTTGTTTGTTTTTTTCACTTGATTTTTCCAGCACCAATCATTGAATCCAGTTTTTCAAAGAAAATCACATTTGTTTTTTCTGTATAGGAGATGAATGAATGATTTTCAGGTATTGCCTTAATTAACTTTTGACTGCTTTGGTGGCACTTAGAATTTTAAACAGAGAAGTTGATTTCTACCTGCAAAACCATATTCTCTTTGTGTGAATGTCTCTAGAAGGTCAGACTGAAAGTCTGTTTAGTCAAGTATTTCTTCTTAGTAAATGACTTGTGGTGGATACGTAGGGAAAAATTAAGAAACCTGGCAAATGCAGTATTACTCTGCCCTCATATTCTGCCCTGCCTTTAGTTTGAAGCCTTCCTGAATCCTTTCATATTGCAGAAGAATGGGGAAATGATTTAGAGTAGAATGTGTCACAACTTCCTATGTTCTTACGCTTCCATTTAGGCAGCCATCGCTAATTCTTGTCATAAACAGGATACTAGATGAAGTGGACAATTGATCTGGCTGTTGATGAAGATTTATATATATATATGTTAAAAATAATCATAGAATCATAGTACAATTCCAGCTGGAAGGTACTTCAGGAAATCTCTAGTCCACTGTCAAACCAGTTTCAGCTTTAAGATCAGACCAGGCTGCTCAAGACTTTACCCTGTTGAATCTTAAAAACCTCCAAGGATGGAGACAGTGCAATCTCTATGGAAGCACAATCTACTGTTAACTGTTCTCATAGTTAAAAGATTTCTCCTTATATCCAGTAAACCATATTCAATTTATGCATTTTATTCAATTCATGTCTGTTGTCTCTTTGTTCTCCCACCATGCACCACTGTGAAGAACTTGGTTTGACTTTCCTAATGAAGAAGATGAAATAATTCCAGTTGGTTGATGTTTTACTTGGAATGAGTATATGTGTGTGCATGTACAGCAGGGGAAAACTGGCCGCTATATTCAAGATGTGGGCTAGTGAGGAGCAAATAGCAAGGAATTATCATCTCCGTAGACTTACAAGCATGTTCCTGCTCGTAACAGCTTATGCTGATGTTCGTCACAGAATCACAGAATCACAGAATCACAGAATCACAGAATCATAGGGGTTAGAAGGGACCTCCAGAGATCATTGAGTCCAACCCCCCTGCCTAAGCAGGTTCCCTACTCCAGGTCACACAGGTGGGCGTCCAGGTGAGTCTTGAATATCTCCAGAGAAAGACTCCACAACCTCCCTGGGCAGCCTGTTCCAGTGCTCCATCACCCTCACCATAAAGAAGTTCTTGTGCACATTTTTGCGGAACTTCCTATGCTCCAGTTTCTGGCCGTTTCCCCTTGTCCTGTCTCCACACACTGCTGAAAAGAGTCTGGCCTAGCCACTTTGCCCCCCACATCTTAGATATTTATAGACCTGGATCAGGTCCCCTCTCAGTCTTCTTTTCTCAAGGCCAAACAGACTCAGTTCACTTAGCCTTTCTTCATAGGGGAGATGCTGCAGGCCCTTCACCATCTTTGTGGCCCTCCGCTGGACGCTTTCCAAGAGATCCCTGTCTTTTTTGTACTGGGGAGCCCAGAACTGGACACAGCAGCACAGCCTTCAGGTAAATCCTGATGATCCTTGATGATCCTTGCTGCCACAAAACACTGCTAATATACAAAATTGAGATCACTGTCCACTGGGGCCCTGAATCCTCTTCAGCAGAGCTGTTCTCCAACTAGTTGTTCCCCTGTCGTTCCCCTGCCTATAAAGAGTTCTTCCTTCCTGGGTGCAGGACCCTGCATTTGTCCTTGCTGAATTTCACAAGGTTGGCCAATGGGTTGATGGGCCTCCAGCCTGAACCTAGTTCCTCTGTACTCAGAGTTACAGCCCTTGAGCATATTGACTGGACCACATAATTTAGTGGCATCTGCAAACTAATTCACCCCCTGCAGTCCACGGATAAAAAAATTAAACAGCAAGGCTGAAGGATAGACCTACGCAGTACTTTGCTTCTTATCAGCCTGCGGATAGGGTATAATAAATAGAAGAAGCTGTAAACATATACCAAAAATACAGGATTTCTGTTTGATTTTATAATCAACCATTTGGAAAACCCTTAAAAGAGGAAAGAGCATGATACTGAATATTTATATTATGGTACTGTACTATACTGCTGATAAAGCACTTGCATACTACTTTGTCCTAAAGAAGCAGAGTCATCAAATAAGAGTATCTAGTACAGCTTCCATCTTTATTCTTTCCTGGTAACACACAAATGCATGTTATTTATTTCAAATGAGGATATGTATAGCACTAGGCATTATATATTATGTTATACTAAATGGATTATTTTATTTATTACAGTTTTTCTTAGGAAGCCTAGAAACTGTGGTATTGAAAACAGCAGAGAATATGAAAGATAGTGTAGCAAAACTGATACTGTTCTTTGTTTGAAGACATAGAATCAGTTTGAAGACCAGTTGCTTCTAAGCACTTGGTATGTCTAACATATAAGTATCTGTGCTTTATTGGGATGAACATAGAACGAGGAGTAGCACTCTAGTAATAATCTTAAGTATGTCATATGTTTCTTCATTTGGAGTAATACTTTAATGAAATAAGGCAAAAGTATTTGTGAAAGATATTCAGATGCATAATTTAAAAAATCAGAAAAAAATAGAAAATACTTTATAATTTACTATTTATTATTTATTTATTATAAACTGCAGGCCAGAAAAGTGTCTCAGAATCTTTCAATACTTTGTTTTAAATTCTTAACATATTTTCTTTTAAGAAGCTATAGATTTCAAAAATACTGTATATTATGGAATTGCAGGCTTTTTTTTCTTTTTCTTTTTTNAGGCAAAAAGCTGAGAGATTGTAGCACTTTGACCTCAAATTGTGATTAGAATGGAAAAAAAAAATACTGAGGGTTAAGTGTTTGATAACTCTCTTCATTGCTATTTAGAAAGGGGAGAGTCCTGTTTTTCACAGTGCCTGTGCTAGATGAACAGTGCACTGCTAGATTCTTGATAGCTATCTGGGCTTTGGTTTTTTAGTTTTGAGGTCAGAGCATTAACACATTTGCATTATAAAAAGAAAGAAAACTTGTTGTGAATCTCAATATATATTTCATCTGGTTTAAAGCCTTAATCCTGGATTCTGAGTGCTGTGCGGTTTTAACGGTATTAGTACAGATTTATACAAAATGGCTTGATATGCATGTGTAAGCACTTTCCACCACCATCAGAAAGTTAAATAAAAAAAGCCACATAGATCAGGGTTAACAAAGTCTAACCGCTGGAGCCCTGGGAAGACCAGATGGCTGTCTTGCTTTTTTGCTATTGTTCCAGAGATAGCTTTCAATCAAGAATCTCTTAAAATCATTTGCAATGAAAAGAATATAGAATCTGTCTCAAAGTCTGTTTTGAAAGTCTTTATTATTATTATTTTTAATTTTCTGTATCAACTGATTCACCTGAACACTAGCCACGCTCTTGTCCTTACAATCTACTTCTGCTACATGCCTGCTTCAGAGCAGATGGGAATAATTGGCTCAGCAACTGGCAAAAATTCAGATACTCTATTTTGTGTAATAAACCCTACATAATGATTTTTCTATATTTGGTTTTGAACCAAATCATGCAGAAAACAAATTTACTAAATTTCCCATGAACAGAAATTCTGAAGAAAAAATAAAGGCATTTTCCTCAATAACATTCTACTCTTATTAAGTAAAATAAATACACTGGGATGTGCAGAAGTGAAGCAAAAATCACATTCTTGAGGGGATCAAGAGGCTAGAGAACAAGTTGGCTTAAATGTTGGAACATCTTAGAGTCTTTGGCTGAAGGAAAATCTGCCCAGTGGAGCTGCCCATAATCACACACCACTGATCTCCAGCAGATGCTAGCGTGGTATTAACATTCTTATCAGGTTGACTGCTGCTTCTAGCCATGTGAAATTGTCACAACTGTCCTTTTCAACATTTTCTTGCCAAGAAACCTTGAAAGCCCAAGAGCCCAGAATTGATAAAGAGTTCTCTAGGCTGCTAGGCCTAGAGACTAAAAAGTCGAAATCTCAACTAAGAAGTCAAAATCAAAACCCTATTTAGAAGGGTTTAGAGCTCAGCTATTGGAATCAGAGTCTGAAAATCATGCTACAACAAACTATCCTGGCACCATGGATAAGGAGATTTCACTCATGAGTCAAAAAAACATAATATTTAAATTACTATCCTCCTTAGAGCCTTAGAATCTCAATCATTAACAGCAGTTCAAGAATTCCATCAGATTTTCCTCACGGAATCCTGTCTTTGACTTGGTAGAAATTCTTTGAAATCAAGATGCTTTAGGAGAACTATTTCAGGCAAAATAAAGAGGTATTTTCTGACAGAGCTCAATTTTAATGGAAAAAAAAAATCTAATTATATTAAATTTGCACTTTAAATTAGAAATCATAGCAAAAGTTAATTTTCTGCATCTATATACTGAATGGCATCAAGTGTTCTTCAGTCTTCATACTCCATCTCATTTTTTCATATTTCATAAAGCATGCCTCTCTGCCCTGCTCTTGAGGAACCTATAGGCCACCACGTGGCCTTCCCTCAGTCTCCTTAGGGCTGAACAAACCAAGTGACTCATCTGCTCCTCATGTCTTTTGTCCTTCAGACCTCTCACCGTCATTGTAGACCTCATTTGGATGTTCTCTAGCAGTTTTATGTCCTTCTTATATTGTGGCACCCAAACCTGCACAAAGTGCACCAACACAGAGCAAAGCGAGACAATCCATCGCCTGACGGCAGTGCTGGACCTGATGCACCCCAAGGTATGTTTGGTCCTTTTGGCTGCCAGGGCACACTGCTGACTCAGATTCAACTTGCCAACAACCAGAAACTCAGATCCCTTTCTTCAGGGCTGCTCTCCAGCCTCTTGTCCCCCAGTCTGTACATATAACCAGGGCTGTCCCATCTCAGGTGCAGAATCTGGCATTTGCTCTTGTTAAGCTTCACACAGCTGGTGATTGACTATAGTTTGTCAATATTTCTCTTGAAGGATTCAACAACTCCTCCAGGGAAAGAAAAGACAAAGATAGCCCTGTAGACACCATGGTCAGCGAAGAAGGAAGGCAGGAGGTGCTTCCAGCATGCTGCAGTTCCCTGCAGCCCAGGAGAGAGCCATGGTGGAGCAGGCTGTTCCCCTGCAGCCCATGGGCACCACACAGAGTAGATCTCCACGTGTAGCCATGGAGGAGCCCATGGTGCAGCAGTGGCCTGAAGGAGGCACAGCCCATGTACAGCCCCTACAGGAGCTGCCGCCAGGCCAGAGCTGCAGCCTACTGAGAGGAGCCCACAGCTGAATAGTCTGTTTCTGAAAAACTGTACCTTATGTTATGGCTTGGATAGTCATCTGTGCAGCCCAGAGCTAACTGGGCTCTGGGGCATGTATAGAGAATAGAAAGCAAGCACAAAGTGTTGGGAGACAGGGAGGCCTCTTCAAGGTCCATGCACCACGCACAGCTGTATGACATGCACTGCACAGGGAGACTGCTCTTGACTTCTCAGATGAACTTTTTGCTCATCTCTTTGCTGGATGTTGTCATTCATAGCACCAGTCCTCCCAGCATCTTTGAGAGACCTGATTATGCTAGCAAAACCACCACTTAAAGTACAAAATACTGTATTGTCAGTCTGGCACACCCAGGCTAATAAAAACAGTGGAGTGAGCTAACTGCCACTCATGAAGCAAAGTTTACCTTAAGTGTATTATCTAACATTCTGGTCCTTACATTAGTAATGCAAGAATATGTCTTCATTTTTTGGTCTACTCTCTGCTTATCTTAAAAAGCAGGTAAGAATTTAGCAGAAGGGTGATCTTGCAATAAAAACACATGCAGGAAATTTCAGCAGTTCTCCCACATAGCACAAAATCTTGTTAATGCAAAGACAATGTAATTTTCTTACCTAAAATGTGATAACATTAAAAGACTTTCATAGTTTCCTTAAGAACTAAGTGTTAAGACCACTGTGCAGTTATATATCTTTCAGTTTCTGAAACAAGAACTATGTAATCTTTTACTGTCAACTTCATCATCTACAGAGACTTATGGCAACCTATTTTCCTATATCCTGACTTCTGTTAAACATGTTTCACTAATATTTCAATTAAAAGGTCACAGATAATTTGTGTCAGGAGTCCAGCTTTATTTTATGCATTGTGAACAAGATCAACATATACATCATAAACAATGGTGTTTTTCAGTCTGAAGAAAAATGAGATTTTAATTGCATTGTAGAGAAGAAACTTAATATTTTCCTGTCATCTGTTCCAAATATTTCATTCTATTGTTCTTCTGAAAGGTCATGTCTGGGATGTCACATCTGCAAGGACACCCATGCCCTCTCTTGGCAAAGTCTTGCAAGATGGAAGCAGGAAGACTGAAGAATGCTTCCCTGAGTATCCAAAATAGATTATTAAGAACTATCCCAACAGCTGAGTTCCCTAAGGTATCAGTGTTATGTACATATATGTACAGAAGGTTTAGCATTTAAAAAATGTCACAAAACACTTCCAAGTCAGTCCCAAGTGACTCTTACAGCTACTTTCCTTCATTTGTTGTTTGTTTGTTGGATTTTACAACGTGCAGTTGGTAGCAGAAAGAGCTTTTTTTTTGTTGTTTGTTTTGTTTTGTTTTCCTTTAATTTTTCATATTTTAACTTTTTAGAATTCCTGAGAAACAAACAAAAGATGATCTATCTGTATATTGGGAACTTTTCATGGTGAAAGTAACTGTATCTATTTTATACATATCTCATCTTTTTATCTCCCTTGCTTGTGAATGCTGACAGGGTATTTCTTAAATCTGGAATTTTTCAGACAAAAAAAAAAATGTTGGGGAAATTCTGATATTTAGTTACTTCATTTTTTTCTTAAATAAGTTTCAAAACAAATACCCAACAGAAAAGGAAAACTTTTCACCACATGAATAAAAAGTAATGGAAGCTTGCAAGGAACACCCTAATGTTTTACGTTTACTAATGTTTGAGAGTTGTACTTTGATTCCCTCAACTCCACCTATTTTTTGTAAGTCTTGCTGCTGGTCAGACTGCATATCTTCTCATGTATCATGGCCATTCAATTCTCTGCAATGCAATTAAAACCCCATCTCCCTTCAGACTGATTAAATCTTGCAACATCTGTGAGGGAAGAAAGGAAGGTATAAACATTCTTATTTCCTTAACACAGATGGGAGGCACAGACCAACAGAATGCAAAACACTTGACTGATTGCTAAATGTTTTGTCTGATTCAAGTAAAAAAAAAAAAAAAGTTTCTGTGCTTTGCTGCTTTGAGTGCCAAGGGATTTTATTAAGGTTAGTGATCAAGTCACTGTGAAGATCTAGGAAAAAAAAAAAATAAAAAACCAAAAACCTAACAAACAAACAAAAACCCAAGTCTTTGGATTTCCAAGGCCAAAGTGGATCGTTTTTCATACATTTAAAAACATACAAGACAACTGTGAGATAAGTTATAATTAAAGGGACAGATATTTTCTAGAAAAGCAAAAAAGAGTTTTTTACCACCTCAGGAACAATGTGCTAATAATCATTTAGATTGTAAATTACGAATGCCAAACTGATGTTCCAGGCAAAATTAAAGCTCAGTTATGAAAGACTGAATGGAAATACAATTTTACAATTTGTTTGTTTGTTTGTTTTCTCTTTCATGCTACTGAGGATTGTAGACCTAAAACTGTGTTAATTCCAACAGTCACAAAAGTCACTCAGTCACAAAAGTCTTATGTCAAGGGAATAATGACACTTTTCAGGGTGTGCCTTTCTTTTAAAATACAAGAATATCAATTGAAAGTCACCAGTATTTTGCCAGTGAGCTATGAAAATTTCATACTGTATTCTCTCTGTGTTCCTTGAATGTTATGCCTTGCTCTCCTTAGTGACATATTCTGTTAGGGAGGAAGTCTTTTGCTGTGTACTTCTTGTACTTCAAATTTGCCTAGGAGAACATGGTTTTAAAGTCTTTTTGGTTTTGTTTTTGATTTGACTATGTAGGTTCTGTACTTTTACCCATTCTATGAAAGTAATACTGGAAGGTAACACAAAAAGACCCAGAGACTTTCTTGCAAGTTTAAACGTATTTTGAATTTCATAAGCAATTGCTATGACAAGACTTTGAGTTTTTCTGTCTATGAGTTTCTTTAAGCTTTTTTTTAACAAACAAAAAGCAAAGCATTCAACACTATGGAACTTAAAGAAATAATGTTGTATAAACATTTGTTATTTTTCTTCTTACCCTGAATTGCCTATTCTTATTCACTGAAATACAATTCAGATTATTCGTTAGGATGAAAGACATTGGGCTCTTGTAACGTGCCTTTAAATCTTGGTAATGAAAACCTTGGTGCCTTTGTGAGACCCATGCTCCTGATGTCATTGGAATATGTAAGAGACAGTTGCTGCTGTCTACAGAAATTGCAAGTGCACATATTTCAGTAGCATTCTATCTTGTTAAAGAAGAGAGAATTATTGTAGTGACACACCTCCATGCATGTAACACAGTTGAGATTATATGATTTGATGTAAGGCTTTGTGTATAATGTTTTTGCCTTTATCTGTACTTCAGCCAGAAGCAGTTCAAGAAATAATATTGTCACATTAAATCCTTACAGAAGCAAAGTTTGCTCTTGTTTAGCTGTCTTAAATTTCAGGTTTGAAATAAAACTTTTGTTCTGAACTATATTTTTCTTTTGCTCTCAGCACGATACAATTCAAACAGTATCTAGAAGATTAATCTTTGAGATTACTTGCTTTTAAATTTTCTTCACATGTAGCTCTGTGTCCAGAACGAGGCTAGAAAACTGTGTTTTGATGTATAGATTTGTTCATTGCACAAATAAAATGAAATATGTAGAACTGATTTAAATAACATTATTATAAATAGGTAGCTCCAAAAGTAATACTTTCTATTTATTTCCATGGAAACTACAACAGATACAAAGAGCACAATAACGCTATTTGATAGAGAATTTTATCAGCTACAAAACTCCATTTTTCAATGTAGTCACCACTGTTAGCTATGCATTTTCACCAGCAACAAACAAGAACCTGCATGCTGCACTCATAAAAAAATCTGCACCAGTGGAAGTGACCCATTGTCACTGCCACTACTGCTGAAATGGACCATCCACTGCCTTGTTGTGCTCACATCCACTGTTTGGTCTCCATAACTTGTTCAGCAAGCATTGATGAATGTCAGTGGGTGAAAATTTTTCCATATGGAGGAATTCAATTGACACACCTTTGCTGCATATGCTTCATATGCACTTGCCCCTCTGCTGCCATCTGCCACATGGCAATAAAATGTATTGGTGGGAAGGTTCAACCTCTCCTGCCATGCCACCAACATCGCCTTTGACCTCATGGGCCAACAAAATAAAAAAGGTGGCATTACTTTTGGAGCAGCCTTTATAGTTCTCATTTAACTCTGGACATAAGAAAAAGAAGAGATCCACTGGTTCCTGCAGAGTATCTG
This sequence comes from Pavo muticus, assembly GCA_016647715.1. NCBI lineage: Eukaryota > Metazoa > Chordata > Aves > Galliformes > Phasianidae > Pavo > Pavo muticus. The sequence continues at coordinate 97,439 of JACDJE010000751.1, forward strand.
TCTTGTTTGAATATTTGCTAAACTTCTATTTCAAGGTATTATGCCATGTAAGTGATTGTTGTTGTTGCCAGTGGGATGTAGGGCAAATGAGAAAGGAGCTGGTATGTGTGTAAATCAAAGTTCCCTATGCTCATAGGAAAAAAAATGACCTTATTTTAAAGCAACGAGGGTCAATTTTCTCTTAATAAGGGTTAAAACTGCTGTATGGCCAGCTCCTTTCCTTTCAGGATTATAAATCACATTGTTCTTTCTGTTTAATTTGATTAAACAGACCCCTGATAAATACTTCTCTGCTGAATAAATATTGCAAGAGACTGTCTTTATTTTTAGTAGCTTCTGCTAATTTTAAACTGTTGAGATCAGACAATGGTCAGACTTACACACTAGCCAGCTCTTCAAGAACCCACACCAAGTGGATCACTTATTGTCTTAGTAAACATAAATTCTAATTGACTTTCTATAGTGCCACACAATATTTTGATTGAAGATTTATTACTATTAAGAATTAAGAGGACTGTAGCATGTAATTTGAGAACTGTCTTTCCAAATAATCTTAAATGTAATTTTTAATGAATACATTTGAACTGTCAAATAATTCAGTTCACTTCATCACTGCCAGTTCTGGTCTCATTGTACTGCATATGTATTTGTTTGAACTCTTGATGAGAAACAAGAGTTTCCCACCTAAAGACAATCTGAAATGGGTTTTGATAAAATTTTCCTTGACAGATAGAAAGCTTCCAACAGAATGAAGGAATAAGAGAGCAGTTGGTTTGTTATTTTGTGCTCTGAACAGTTCTTCAACACTTTCTGAATTTACTTTTCACCCTCAGGTACCAGAACATACTGTGATGCTAGGGCATGCAGCACATTTTAAGCTAGAAGAATATAGCTCTGGTAGGCCACAATAAAACCTTTGCATCATTAAAGACAATTCTGACAACAGCACCAATCAAAACCAAACAAAACAAACCATAGATAAACAATAACAGTATCTTTAGTTCAAAGGACCACCATATGGGACTAAAAGAATAGTCTAGATGAGGCAGGATTGCTTTGGGCTAACCCTGAGGAACACATGTGAACTGCCCTAAAAAATTCTATTTGCAGAACAAAGCTAAACTTATGGGACAAATGTATTTAGCAGCAGATATTTGCAGTGGAATAGTAGAGAGAGTCCTCTCAGGATGAAATCTCAGTCCGTTGCTGTGTCAATAATAACTATGTAAACTATTTATTAGCAAGTTTTGCAGATGACGGGCTTTAGTGCAATAATAAATGAGGAAAAGGAGTGGTTATTTCTGTTAAATTGGAATAGTCTAGGTGAATGGCCAGAGTGGGAACTATTCACCAAGACTAACTATCGTCTAGTATGGTGAGTTTTCCCCTCTGAGACTAATTAGTCTCCTACTCTGAACTGTTCTCTGGAGGATACTATCCTACTATCTTCTTTTAGTGACTACAAGAGACCCTAGGGAAATTAGCTTTTATAGACTAAAATTAGCCTTTGGAAATATATTCCCCTTCCCTGGTCTGACAAATATCTACACATCTCTGATATGAATAATGCATACGCTTGTGGAACTTCTTGCAAAATACTGGTTGGAATAAAAGGACTCTTGACTTCCATTTCACAGAAAATATTCCTTATTTGGAATATATGAGAAGCACAGCTACTCTCCAGTAAAATGCATAATGGTGAAACCTCTAAGAAGGAAAATCAACAGGATGGATAATAGCCAAGCAAGATATATCACAAGAAAATGCTGATCATTGATGATGTCTTAGTACTCGTACTCAAAAAAAGACAATTTGTGAGGTACTAGATTTGTACATATTAGTATTACTTCAGTTTTTCCTAGCTATCAAAGAAGGAAAAAATGTATTCTAATGCTATATAGTCACAACCTGTACAAACTTTGTTAATATAAAACTTCTTTGTCTGATAAATTCTTCCTTTAATTTAGTAGGCAAGCTTTTCTTTTCTTCCCAGAATAAGCACAAACCACTCAGTTTTAACAAAGTCTTTTGGCTAATAGATACAATGTTCCCAGACTATTCCATAGAACAAGGAACAAGTGTTTTTCCTTTTACATAGATCATTCGATGTCAAAATTTTAGAATTTATGTATTTCCTAATAGAAATAAGACCACTGAACCGCAAATCTTTTTGAAACACAGCAGTGTAGATTGCAAGTAAACATACTTCCCAACTAAAGGTGATTCTTTGCACATGTAGCACAGAAGAATGCTTTATCATGGATTGCAAAGCCTTTGACTACAGGGAAATAAACAAATAGGGATTTAACATTACATAGGGTGATGTCATTGTCAAAATGTTAGAAGTCCTTTTTGCTCAATGGTGTGTTTGGGTAAGCTGTAGTTTTCCTAAGTTAACTGTATAGATCTTGAACTGAAACAAAAGAGAAATCAAGAAGTTCAGAATTCATGCGATCATTTAGCATATACAGGGAGTCACTGTCCCACATGACATCCTGGTCGCCAAATTGGAGAAAAATGGATTTGATGGGTGGACCACTCACTGGATAAGAAATTGGCTGGATGGATGCACTCAGAGAGTTGTGGTCAGTGGTTCAGTTTCCAAGTGGAGACTGGTGATGAGTGACATTCCTCAGCTACTGGTGTTGCAACCAATGTTATTTAACATCTTTGTAGGTGACATGGATTGTGGGATTGAGCACACCCTCAGCAAGTTTGCAGTTGACACCAAGCTGAGTGCAGTTGATACCCTAGAGGAAAGAGATGCTATCCAGAGTAACCTGGACAGGCTTGAGAGGTGGGCCCATGCCAACCTCATGAAATCCAACAAGGCCAAGTGCAAGTTGGGGCAATCTGAAGCACAGATAGAGGATGGGCAGAGATTGGCTTGAGAGCAGCCTTGAGGAGAAGGTTTTGGGAGTGTTGACTGATGAGAGATTCATCAGGAATTGGCAATGTGGGCTTGCAGCCCCAAAGGCCAACTGTATCCTGGGTTGAATCAAGAGAAGTGTGACCAGCAGGTCGAGGGAGGTGATTCTGCCCCTCTGCTCTCGTGAGACCATACCTGGAGTACTGGAGCCCCCAGTACAAAAAGGACATGGAGTTGTTGGAGTGGGTCCAGAGGAGGGCCATGAAGATGATCAGAGGGCTAGAGCACCTCCCCATTGAGGAAAGGCTGAGAGAGCTGGGGCTTTTCAGCCTGGAGAAGAGAAGCCTCTGGGGAGACATTATAGCAGCCTTCCAGTACCTGAAGGGGCCTTTGGGAAAGCTGGAGAGGGACTTTTTGTAAGGGCAGGTAGTGACAGGATGGTGTGAAAAGGTTTTAAACTGGGAAATAATAGATTTAGACTAGATATTAGGAAGAAATTATTTACTGTGAGGGTGGCGAGACACTTAAACAGGTTGCCCAGTGAGGTTGTGGATGTACCCTCCCTGGAAGCATTTAAGGCCAGGCTGAATGGGACTTTGAGCAGCCTGGTCTAGAGGGAGGTGTCCCTGCCTATAGCAGGGGGTTGGAACTAAATGAAATTAAAGGCCCCTTCCAACACAGCGATTCTATGATTCTATGATTCCATTAATATATCATTTGCAAATTATGTCACTTTCCTTTAAGTGCTTTTCTCCAAGACATATCTATATTGCCAGTCTAGATATGTTTAGATATAGACTAATTTATCTGTTTCACAAATAAATTTTGTGCAAACACACAAAAATTCATATATATTTTTTTAAATAACAAATTTGCAAGTATTCTGTATTCTTATTCTGTTTTGCATTCTATAACATTTCTAACCATACTGTAAGTAATTAGTAAAACTCAAACATACTTTCTCGTTCTAAAATAGAAATGATATACAAAAGAATTTATTAAGGAGGAGGAGTATGTTTGTACTCAGTTTGTACTCCACGTCATAACCTCCTCCTGACATAAGTAAGGTGTCTCTGTGATCTCCAGATATCTGTTTTCTCAGAAACTGTCTTCTGCAGACTACACAGTTATTTCTGAAACATTCATAGATATAACAGATTTCACTTACTGTGCTTTCTGAACATAATTAATAATGTAATTTTATATTATTAAACCCTAATTCCCAAAATTGACGAATGTGTCTGCAAGTACATACCAATAGTTATAATTACAGAGAAAGACTGCCTGTGAGAGCCAATGTGTATGCTTTGGTTTTATGGTCATTCTGCCTAGATTCTAAATTAGCTCATTAGGAGATGCACAGTGAACATTAAAGTAAAATATGAACTTTGTTCATAGATACATGAGTAAAACTTTCTGATACAATGTTAAAAAGAAAATGCTGGTTCGAATCTTCAAATATTATTGTTTCAAATCTTAATGCTTGTCAAATACAATAATAATTGTCTTTTCCATCTGTAGATTTTTCTCCCATTGAATCAAGATACATAATTTAGAAACTTGGTGTGAAATTTGCAATTTGATACCTAAATTGCACTAATTGGTGTTAAAGTAGTCTAATTATGCAGCCCCTGATTTCACCAGCATATAAGAATGCAGAGCAAGCAGATAGCACTTTATCACTCTGCTCTAGACCTGGAGGTTTCATATAATCAACAAGCTGTTCAGAAGGGTTTACAAGAAATATAAGGAATTATATAAGGAAATACATAAGGAAGCCTTGTATTCTCTGTATATTTTTTCCCCTTAGAACTCTGACATAGGTAAACTCTTGCTATTCTTGAAAATCAGATATACTTACAGGCATCTAATTTAATATTTCCTTTTTTACTATTTAACCTGTACCATTTTAGCACTTTTTTTCTCCCTTGTACCTAATATAAACCAGTTCAAGCAGTGTGCACCCTGTGTACTGATGTCATTTTAATGTCAGAAAGAAGATAGCGAGCTCAGCAGCAGGACAGTTGCTTTATTACAAGAAAAGGAATATAAATGCAAATTTAGGCTCACTTTTGTGGTATTTTTGTGTTGTATATTCCCACAGAGACTCATTCCTGTCCATCTTGAAGTCCACTAATGTAAACAGTTAAGTTCTTGTCTTTAACAGGAACCGATTGAGAGCACTTATGAGCCCACAGGTTCCTTTAAGGCATTTATGTCTATTATTTTTCTCTGCTTGCTTCTGTGTCAGTCAAAGCTAAAGTGAATTTTGAAAAGGAAAAAATGGAAAGCAAAATGACCATCCAACGCAATCTTTGTTGGATAAAACAAGTTCATGTAACTTGAGATCTGTGCAGTGCCATGGATTAATGTACCATTAAAAAAAATCACATCCAGCACAAATCACCTCTGTACAACTGTGTACTAGATTTCATAAAACAAGCCAGAGACACAGCATGAGGTTAAACATATCTAAATATTGGTAAATTACACACATAATTAAACACAGATTTGACTTCTCTCATTTTTTAAGATATACAATACTCAAGAGAAAGTAATTTTAAAATGTAGGAAAATATATAAAAAAGGAAAAAGGCAAATGATGCACATTTTCTTATTTCAAGATCTTTACCTTCAAAAACAAACATATTGGAAATTTTGGTTTAAACTGTATTATTCAGATTTCTTGTAACATAGTAACATTGCCTACTTAAGAAGACTAATTCTCATTAAAAAAATCTAAGTGAAACATCTCAGAAATAGCCTTCAATAAATCGTGTTTTGTCTCTATAGCCTTCCTGTGCTTAAAATGATTCTTCTCACTTTACTAATACTTGTTAAGAGGATTATGGGAATGGTAAGGAAAAAGAAACATTTTTTTGACTTTCATGAGCTGACTCACCTTAAGAAAGCTTTTTTTTTTTTTTTTTTTTTTTTCCCCCTTAAAAAAAAGCTTTAAGTAAATGCAAAAATAGAAGCTGAGTGCATTGAGAAAATATTTTGGAGAATATAGAGAATATTAACCAAATTCCACTTTCTCTTTAGTCAGACAATCATTATGTATTTCCACTTTGTGATGTGTTTTATTGTCAGTGTTTTTGTTCTGAAATGTGGCTGCTTTAAAACACAAAGTCCTATATTGCTTCATACATAGAGAATGAGATTAACTTTTTTTTTCATTTTTTTAGGTTTGAAAAGCAGAGAGACTTCTGCTATTCATTTCTGTACACTGCTATCTGAATGTTCTTTCTTCTCTGCTTTTCTGTATATATATTCTGAATACAATCTTATATTCATTCATGTTTTGGCTATCTTTTCAAAATTATAAAACCAAAACATCCCCTCAAAAAGTACATTAAGACCTCATTATAACAGCATAATGAAAAATAAAAACTTCATCCCAAGTGCAATGGGTTTGATTTTAATGGGACTACTTACAGAACAGTATCAATTTCTAAACTGAGTGGTGTGTTACAACATATTGTTGGGCTGAAATTGCTGAAGGTATGCAGAAAGTAATGGACTACTTCTAAATCAAGATAATAACATTCTGACTGCTACTAAGTGAAACTAGTGTCTGTCTAAGCCAGTATTCTAAGTCAAAGTCACTTTAAAAGATGGATCAAAAATTTCTGAGTGCAATATTGTGCTATAATCTCCACACATATTAGCTTATTCTGCATTCTGTTTGTGAAGAAGTATCATTTATCTGCACCATTTGGTAAGATGAAGATGATGCTTGCTGTCTAACTTCAACAACTGTAGCAAACAATTTAACAACATGCATAATAACTACACAAAAAACAGCGGTACAAGCTTTCTACACTGTAACTACTTCGTGCTTCCTGCAAAAAGTCTTAACCTTCCAGAGCATGCAGTCACTTCCAGAAACATTGCTGACACAGCAGAAAACAGCTGGGATTTTCTGTAAATATAAAACTCAGACAATTAACTTACGTACAACACATACGTCATCATATTCATTTGCCATTTTCATGGTGGCTTGTCCTTTCTACATTTTATTATTCATTTATGATAGCTATTATATGCCTTTCAGAGTCTATCTGGCTCTCCTGAGGAATATTTACGACTATTATAGGACTCTTATGAGAAGACCCAACGATAGTTATTGCAGAAACTCTGTGAAATGCTACATTAGTGCAGAGATATTCTGGTAGTAAAATACCTGAACTTGTTTCAAAGTATCCCCTGATGGAAATTAAAAGACAGGCTTCTTCTGGTGAGGTTCTGCATTTCCTTTAACCCTGTCACCTCAGAGTAGTTCTGATTGGGAGATTAGCAGTCAGTGATTGTAGCTGGTGCCTGAAACCAAGAGACTTTGGAAAAGATTCCAATTGAAAGTAAGAGGAAAAAGATGATTTTTAAAGATATTTCCTGCAGTAGTAACAGAGCAGAAATAAAGATAGGTGAAGATAGATGAGCTAAAGGTGCACCTCCTGACACTCAGGCACACCTCTATTATCCACAACCACTCTACCTCCTTCTATTTTAAATGTTGAATGGTGGTATCTTGACATGAATCTCAATACTGCAGTGGCACACCACCTTCTGTGAAGGAGAGTCTCTGGAAAGACAATGAAATTGGGTAGGTGGCGGCAGTGGGAGGGGAGCTCATAGCTTTTGCTGTCTCTTATAGTCAGTGACAGACTTTATCCTTGCATCCATAATCAGGAGGAAACTGCTAAATCATATTTTGCTGACCCATGGCTATTAAAATTCTATCTATCTGTGCTCCTAACCTTATTTTGGCCTCTCTGTGTAAAGGACAAGTAGACATTGCAATTTAGAACCTAATTTTTGGGCATGAAAGTGGTTATTCTTGTATGAAAATATTGTGCATTGCCAGGGAAATAATCTAGGGAAGCATCTCGAGTGGGAAGCGGAAGGAGAGAATTTATCATTAAAAAAAAAAGCAAATAAATAAATAAACAAATAATAATTAAAAAATCAACAAATTGGGAAAACTGTGAAAACAAAGACTTTGATATGGATATGATATATATATATATATAAATTCAGTTTGGGTGTAAAAATTAATTTTGCTATAAATGGAAAATGAATGTCTGCAATGTGTTCATGTCCTGTGAATGCAAGAAATAGATACCATTATGCAGAGGTATTATCACAGCTACTTTAATATAGTTGTATCAATTGTGTAACTGTTGTACAGGTTCCACAGTATCATTATTAACTTTACAGAACACAATCAGAACTTAGTATTTCTCAGTCTCAAAAACTTACCAAGTTGCTGAAAAACTTTTTTTTTTTTTTTTTTTTTTATTTCTACTGGGTAGACCTTAATCAGCTTATAAAGTAAAACTGTTCGTTGTCTTGGAAAGTAGTGCAATGCTATTTTGGACCACTCTGCATTTGTCTTGTGGTAGAAATCTTGTGGCTAGTTGAAGGAATCTAAAGAGAGTGATTTGCATATACTAGTCTTAGAACAGAGAAGCTAGTCTCCACCAGTATCTTCCTTAATAAAAGGAGTGAAACTGGTTCCACAAAGAATATGTTTCAGCACAAGAGACTCTTGATCATCACTGGAGGTGATTTCGTCCACTGAGAATGCCTAAGAAGATTCTCTTTCATAGATAGAAGTCAAACATTTTGAGTAATCTGTCAAAGGTTTATCACACTTCATGACAAGAAGATCCTTCTAAAATATTCTTTGGCATCAAGCGTATGTTAGTGTTTATTTTCATTTCTTTCTTCTGTGGCATATTTTCATCCACTGCCTCCCAGTTACAGGCCAACACTTTCATTCAGATTTTTAGAAAAATTGTTCTTTTCAGACCAGGATGAGTGATGAACCATAGTAACAAAATACTATCCCCACCTTTGTGTATCCCTGACCATAAGATGCCTGAAACAGGAATTATTTTTTAACTTATGATTCTTATGCCAACACCAAAGAAAAAAGCTAACAAGTGACTTAGCAAGTAAATTAATTGAAGTCAATGTCAATTTACTCTTGCTAAGGATCTGGCCCTGAGTATTTATTAAGTGTGGGATTAAGTATAAATAAATCATATTGCACCGGTGGAGTGTGTGGTAATTGGGTTATTTTGTTTTCTGAATTCCCTGTCTTTTGCTTTTCTGGTTTACTTTAATTAACAAACAGCATGAAGCTTTTCAAACCTATCCTTGATGTTCATTCAGGAAGAGGGAGAGTAAATGCCAAACTTTAACCTACAATTCATCACAAGTAGTGAGATAGCTTATAGGAGGTAGCAGAAAATATATTCATTCACGATTAAATTAAGTGTTTCAAATAATGATTTAATCGAGAATTAATAAGCTGGTTATTGCAGGTTAATTAAATGCTATTTGATTATTAAAAACATACTATTTATTCAGATTAACCAGTATTAGGCAGTGGTGTAGCCCCACACCCTGCTGTGACTTATTGCATTAGAAGACTCTGTCAACATATTTCTAATTTTCAGGGTGTTTTTATTTTTGTTTTTTACTCTGTTGCTTTTTACAAAACCTTGAAAATACTATGAGAAAACAACCCCAAATTCTTGGCATAAGAAGACTGTTTTCCTCTAACGTATATTTTGTGTATTTTTTGTAGGAGTGTTTCTGAAATTTTAGTTTAACAACTGTAGGGAAAACATCACTGAAAGCAAGTACTTTATCCATACATATATAAAACAATGAGAACATTTGCAAAGAGGATATAAATGAAATAAAAGAAGTCAAGTTTTGAGACTATAAGCTTCTATAGAAATTCTCTGAGTTACCTGATAGGCCATATTCAGTTAATATTCAGTAGAGCTGAACACCTGTTTAAGATATCTACATTTTAATGTAATATATGAATACTGCCTTACGGTAGTCAGGAGTGGATGCTGGAAAAATAAGCAGCACCAACTTTTGTGTGTCATCTACGTCACAACCTTTCTTTATCCACTTTTTTTTTTTTTAAGCCTTTTTTAACTGCACATTAATGCTTACGTTGTAGTGATAGGTTATTTAGAATTCCTCGTAGATGAAGGATTACCGTAATAGAGCAAACTTTTCATCCATATTAATGCACAGTATGAGCACTATCTTTTCCTGTCTTAAATCCAAAACAACATTAAATCAAAACAACTGTACAAATTAGTTTTGCATGCACAGTAGGACAGCAGGGTTTGCACACCTTCAGTCAGTTTGGCCAGGAAACTGCAGCCTGACAAGTAGCCCATTACATTTATTTCAGTTTGGAAATATTGCACAATTTCCATGAGGAGAGAGAAGTGGCTGTCATGTATGTATATACTGGTTCTTTGCTACTTCTGCTGAAGTAATTTTAATCTTCCTCAGTGAACTATCACTGTGCAGAAAGGTTTTGTCCTACAATACACAGACTCTGGCTTTCCTTCCTCTATTTCACATCTCTGATTGCTGTTATTACACCTCTTTTTGACTGTATTAAAAGTTTTGCTTGCCCCTTTTTAAAGAAAACGCTTGTGAGAAATAACAGTATATTTCTTTATTTCAGTGTTTTCTGGAGCTCAGTTTGGTGGTAGGAATTTAGAAACTAGAAAAATCTAACTCTCTGTATTGACTTTACAAAGTTACAGGATGATATAAACTTCATTGTTTTAAGGATAGCTTAGCCTAGATCTAGAATTTCCATACAGCAGTCCATACCTGAGCTTGAGAAATACTGAGCTGCCTTTCCGTGGCTATGAAGTCAGCTGTATTAACAGAGAATTTTTTTATATCCTCCTCTGGATGGAACCCACTTGCTTTCATTAAAAGATAATGAAAAGAGGAACCAATAAAAAGAGAAATTTATTTACTGTGGTTACATCAAAGATGTTGTCTCAAATTAAGGGAGAGAAAAACACTCTATGATCTAGTTTACAACTACTGTATATAGTCCAATATCCAAAGTATGACATATTGTTTCTTTCACTACTGTGAATTACATTCTTACTCTGTAAAATAAACAAATAAATATGTAAAAACAAAGACAGTAGACATTAACTGGAAAGCATTTTATTCCAGCATACACAGCTGTTAGTAGAGGGCAGGGAAAGAAAGAACCAAGTCCTCTTCCAATCTTCTTCTCTAAAGATAATGTTGACTTAATGACTACCATACTGCTGGAACCAACAGATTTATAAACATTTCTCTGACAGTACAGTAGGTGAGTTTAAAGTTATTTCAGAGGCAAATTCTACCTCAGGCTTTAAGAGAAAGAAAAACTTATGAAGGGAAGTGTCCTGAGAGAAGAATCAGTTACACCAGCTTATATTCCTTCAAATTCACTTGCTCTTCGGCTTGAAAAAAAGACACTTAATACCTTTGTTTTCACAGCAGTTGGTTGTATAGTTGCTTTCTCTAGGGGGTCAAGAAGGTCAGGCTTTCCCAAACATAATAGATAACTGAAAAACTGTGAGCTACCATGCTGAACAAGGAGAACGATTCCTGATGTAAGCAAGAACAGAGGATAATGTAGCGTCAACTTTAGTTTTCCTTCAGATGCTTCTATCAGGCAGCAGATCTCTGTATTACTTAAGGAAGTGAAATAAGAATGCATGAGGATGCAAATGGTAATTTTCCAAAATAGGTGTGAAGTTCTTCCCACTGTTTGGGTTAAGAGACTGAAGATATTTTAAGCTAAGGTTATTTAAACATTTAAGGATTGCCAGTTTTAGACATGATTATCTGGATAGTTTATATTGTCATTTGGTGTAGTTCTGTGTACAGTACATCTATTGAGAATCTGACTCAGAATTTTCTAAGACCCGCTGCAGATTATAAATTGCAATCAGTTTTCCAGCAGCTTGGTATACCTCAGAGCATCCTTTGCAAACCTCAGCTTGTCCTAAACTATCACAGCAGACATTAAAATGATAGAGCAATTAATATACAGATTACTTGCGCCAATTCTACTAAAATGTCAATGGATAAGGATGGGGGTGGTGGTAGCAATGGAAGTGGAGAACAGAATTGTTGAAATAATTGAGAATAGATAACCATACATTTCTTTGGCACCACTTTGGATCCATCCCATTAATGATTTAAATAAATACTGTTGGAAAGCTGTGAGATTATATAAAGATAAAAATAGCTTTCAACCTTAAAAAAGCACACATTAAAATACACTGAAACACCCATGCCTTTTAATACTATTTAATTCAAATAAAATAATTGAATTTTACTGATATTATTCACTTTATTTACTATTTTGCATTTCTCTCTGTAGAAAGGATAATTAATAATCAGTATAACTTCTATTGTAATCATTTCTATTTTCTTCTTCTCATGTACTTAAAAGAGATCTTAGTGTTTTCCAACATTTAAGTAAAACACTGAAATCTAAAGGAAAAAAACACATACTTTTAGAATTGCTGTTGTATGTTTTTTTTTTTTTTTTTTTTTTTTTTTGCATGGATGCATTACTGAGAATTAATTAAGAAGTATTCTTACAGACTTCTGCAATTTCAGAAGTTCCCCATTACACTATACTCATAGTGGCTTTTTTTGCCTTCCTTTTGCTCTTGTTTTGAAACACTTCCTACAGCTTTCTCTCAAATTTTCTTAATTACATTACCACATAACAAAACCAACCTGATTTATTTATTTTTAGGAGTTCTGTAACCCTTTAAGTTGATACCGTTTTAAAAATACTGGAGTGAAGGAGGAAACTGAAAGAGAACTCCTTGAGATACAGAACTAAAGGATTCCGTTCCTTGACAGGTAGGCAAATCTGAGCTATTTTTTTTTATAATATGAACTACTTCAAGGTGTTTTGTGACTAACAGATACTATTAGTAGTGAAGTGCCTGCTCTTATCAGCCAACTCACTGCTGTACTCTTTCTTCCTTCCGTGTTACATGAAAAAGAAGATTTGGACCATACTACATAATAGGAAGAGGGCTGCATCAGCACGCCTGAATGGGAAAATAAGTATCATAGCTTGGAAGAAACAGCCATAGTAAAATGCTGCAAATTTTGCTTAAATTGGGTTCCTTCCAAACATGTAGCCACTTAAATAACCCCCTTCCTTTTCAGACATACTGTCTTCTCAGTAAGAAGTTTATCACAGACGATCCACTTCCATGCTGTGCTGGACATGTAAAGGAGTCAGGAAGGGGAACTGGGGCAGCAGGGTTGGGGCTGTGTGAGATGTATCTTCTCTGTTTTGCTAAGAGAGCTAGAAGACCGCATTATGCTCTAGCTGCCCCTGAAATACTGATTAGTGAACCAGAGAGGTCAGAGGCAGAAGATCAAGGTCAGGTGTTGAGCATCTCATCTCACTACATACATGAGAGGGATGAAATATAAAAAAAATACAGGAAGATTAATGTGCAGGAGATAGATAAGTATTAGGAGTGGCAGGGAATCTCAACTACAGACTTTGAAGGTGTCATGATTTTGGCTGGGACAGAGCTAACTTTTTTATGGTGATTTGTATGATGCTGTGTTCTAGATTTTTTCATAGAATCACAGTATGGCTTGAGTTGGAATGATCCTCAAGAATCATCAAGTTCCAAATCCCCTGCCACAGGCAGCGTTGCCAGCAACTAGATCAAATACTAGATCAGATTGCCCAGGACCCAATCCAACCCTGCCTTAAATATCTCCCGGGTCAGGGAATCCACAACCTTTCTGGGCAACTTGTTCCAGCAAAGCAACACTCTCTAAGTAAAAAGCTTCCCCCTGAAATCTAATCTAAATCTCCCCTTCTTTAGCTTAAATCCATTCCCCCTTACCCTATCACTATCTACCCATGTAAAAAATTGATTTCCCCCATGCTTATAAACTTCCTTTAAATATTGGAAGGCCACAATGAAAAGACTGTAGAGAGACCTCAAGGACGAACGAGCCCAGTTCCTTCAGCCTATTTCCATAGGAGAGGTGCTCCAGCTCTTGGATCATCTTCACGGCCTTCCTTTGGACCCTCTTCAAATTCTTCACATCTTTCCTGTGTTAAAGGCCCCAGACTTGGATGCACTACTCCAGATGGGGCCTCACAAGGGCAGAGTATAGAGGGACAATCATCTCTCTCCCCCTGCTAGCCTCCCCTCTTCTGATGCAACCCAGGATACCCTTGGCTTTCTGGGCTGCAAGCACACACTGCTGGCTCATATTAAGTTTTTCATCTACCAGGGCTACTCTCAGTGACTTCTTCTCCCAGTTTGTATACATATCTGAGATTACTTCAACCCAAGTGCAACACCTTCCACCTTTTTTGTTGAACCTCATTAGTTTACAAGGGACCACGTTTTGAGTTTATCAAGGTCCCTCTGGATGGCATCCCTTCCATCTGATTTATCAACTGCACCACTCAGCTTGGCGTTATCAGCAACCTTGCTGGGCATGCACTCAATCCCATTATCTATGTCATTGATAAAGATGTTAAAGACTACTGGTCCCAGGAAAGACCCCTGGGGACACCACTCATCACTGGCCTCCACCTGGTTATAGAGACATTGACCACAATCCTCTGGCTACAACCTTCTGACTGATTCCTTATCCACCAAATAGTCCACCTCTCTCCAATTTAGAGATAAGGATGTGGTGGGGGACCATGTAAAAGACCTTGCAGAAGTCCAGGTAGATGACATCAGTCATCGTCCTTTGTCTACTGATTTCATCACTCTATCATAGAGGGCCACCAGATTTTTGATAAAAGTAGTAATGATAACATGCAAATATTTTTAGATGTTGCAGAGCAGTGCTTACACAGAGCCAAGAACTTCACTGCTTCTTGTGCTGCCTTGACAGAAAGGAAGCTGGAGGTGCACAAGAAACTAGGAAGGGAGACAGGACAACCAAAAGGATGTCTCATACAATCAGCAATACAATCTGAAGGAAAGAAGGAAGAAGAGGGGGACATTTGGAGTGATAGCATTTGTCTTAAAAAAAAAAAAAAAAAAAAAAAAAAAAAAAAAAAAACTATTACGCATGCTGAGCCCTGTTTTCCTGGGAGCAGCAGATCATCCTTGCTGATGGGAAGTAGCAAGTTAATTCCTTGCTTTGTTTTGTTCAAGCACACAGATTTTGCTTTACTCTCTCCATCCATGAGTTCTTGCATTTTTACCTTCTCAATCCTCTCCTCCATTCCACCTGGGAAGAGTGAGAATGCAGCTGTGTGGTTCTGAGCTGCCTGCTCAGGTTAAACCAGAACAGAAGGTATCAGGGTCCTGGAGGTAGGTCTGGTTTTCCTCCATAGAAGACAGAAAGACATAGATGAGGAGATAAGAAACATTTAGCTTCAGTTAAGGGAAAATGTAGTGGATGGATAATGGCTTTATGCATGTGAAAAGGCTGTGTATAGGAAGGACAGACTTCCCATAAAATGCATACTTTCTAACTGACACCCTACAGACATTATTGCAGAGACTGCTGAAACTACTCGAGAAACTAAGAAGATCCTGAGAGGCAAAATAGTGAATGTTTCAGTCACAGTTTTCCCTGTTTTGGTAAAATTGTACAGTCATTCAAGATGTTTGTGAAATGCAATTGAAATTCACCAACAAGCTGAAGTGCTGGTGTGGCTAGGCTCGGAATACAGATGTACCCAGAGCTACAGGCAACTAGCTCATATGCCTTGTGTGTTAAGAAACCAAGATAAAAGAGAAAGTTACACAACAAATTAAATGTCTTTTGGTTTGTACAACAATATGAAATGCTGTGAGAAGGGAACTACAGTAAAGTAAAAACATACTTTTAAATCTGAAAAAAAGAAAAGGATTTCAATCCGCATTAAAAACATTTTTCTCCTTCAAATGCTTCTATCAAAACGAGTTATTGCAAAAATATTTATTAGAAGATACATTCTCCAGGAGTTTCAATATTCAAGATATTTCAGTCAGCTCCAGTTAAAGTATTTCTATTAAATGAAATAATTTAATGTAATCAATATTTTAGATTTTTTTAAGCTGTATTTTATTGGGCTATTTGAATACTGCTATTTGATTAGTATTATTTAGAGCTGATTAATTAAGTAGGCTTAGATTCTTCACTTACTAAGAACACTAGAACAGCAAATCAGTGTTAAATTGCAATTTCATTGTTTTTTAACCAAAGGCTTTAAAATTGTTCCTATCCTACTACAATCGTTGAGCTAGACTGATATAGTCTCCAACAGACCTATCTATCTGGAGTACAGTTCATGAGGAGGCTGCACAACCAAATAAAAATATCCAAAGGAGGTGGCAATTCAAAAACTTCTTAAAAATATTGTTAACAAAACAATCAAACAAATAATAAATTATGTTACCAGCAAAATACTTCGACCTATAGCAACTGATATTTTGCATATGTAGGCAAGAACGCATTTTCTGTCTGTAGCAAAAAAACAGACTGATGTCTTCTGCAATGTATCTGTCCCCTTGAGTCACTTCTACTTTTGTTTATATGGGAATAGGGATAAGGAGCAGAAAAGGGCAACGACCTTAGTATAGGTCAATCTTTGTAAGAAAATAGTTTGACTTTCTCTGTTGTACAAACGTTGAAATCTTCCTGTCAAAACTAAGGCTATATTTTTCAGATTCTTTTTATTTAAAGTGTTAGTTATGGCTTTTCTACATATGTACGTGGCCATTTTTGCTCATTCAGATTCATAGTATATTGGTCCTCACAAAATCCCTTGCTTTGGCCTAGATAATTGCAATCTTTCCTTGCTTGTACTCAGAATGCTATTTCAACCATCATTTCTGTAGCCTGTTCCTTTGGCCATGAAATCATGTTCTTTCATGGCCTCTTCTTTATCTGCCACATCAAATACATACATATATATTAACATTAGACTTCATCTTCAGGGTTTCCTAGCTCTCAAATAGGTAACTTGAAACTTCTCTCCTTTTAGTCCCATATCTGGGAGGTTTTCTTCTTAATATCTGTAAAACTTAATCTTCCCCCTTGCAGTTGCTCCTTCTAGTTCTTCTTGTTCATGATCCCCTCAGCAAATTTGACAATAGTTAGACAACTCTGAACAGTGCTCTGTACAATGACTAACCATAACGGTGTGCCTGTATTTCATTTTTATCCGTTTCATTTTAATGCCCCTTTGTTTCAGTCTTTTTTTTTTTTTAAGCTTCCAGGGAAACTATCTATTCCATTCACACAATACCTAGGAGAAAATATTCAATATAAGCTCTCTCAATTTGTTGTATGATGCAAAATAAAACAAAACACTAGCAAAACAAAAGCTTCAAGGAGAATTAACAAATTTGAGCAAGTGAGAAATTCTACAAGGTATCTACTACTTAAAAATCAGTAGTAGGAGTATCTCATGAAATATCTGACATACTGTTTTGGGCTAAAGACATCTTCCCGGGCTCCACAACAAATATAAAAAGGGTGTTAAGGTACTTTAGTGCATTCAGTGGAGGGCAACAAAGCTGACAAAATTGCTGGAAGACATATCCTGGGAGGAGAGGCTCAGACCACTGAGTCCTCAACGCTCTCCGCAAATCCTTGATCAGGGGAAGTCTAGAGGCAGATCCTTGGTAATTGATACACAGTGCACAGGAATAGCACAAAGCTGCACCAGGGGATGTTTAAATTAAACATTAACAAAAGATTATTTATTATGAGAGTGGGCAAACACTGGAAGAGTCTGCCTAGAGAGATGATTGGTGACCCATGCCTGTCAGCATACAAGAGGCATTTAGATAATGCCCTAATTAATGTGTTTCATTTTTGGTTAGTCCTGAAGTGGTCAGGCAGTTTGACTTGTTGATCTTTGAAGGTCCCTTCCAACTGAACTATCTATTCTGCTCTATTTCAATCTATTCCATTCCACCTTATCCTACCCTATCTTATGCTAACCTATCCTAGTATCAAACATCTGTAAACATTTTTGACCTAGAGAGTTGGCGAGTTCCTTTTTAAGTTCCTTTCTATGTAAAGTTTTCATCACATCCAACAGTTCTACCACTACAGTTAAAATATCTGTCCAGTTATCTTACCTCAAACAATCTTGATATATCTTCTATTAGATTCACAAAACCTTTACTGGAATTCTCCTTGAAGTAACAGGGTACAAAATATCTTAAGGGCCGCTCCAAATAAATAATGCCGGTACATCATAACACTAATAATAGCACTGTGTATTTGTAGCTCCAGTCAGTGGCAGAGGGAGACAATATACCTGAGAAATATAGAAGTTCAAATACAGAATTCCTTTATCTACAGTCTGCTAAACATTGTTAAGGAAAAACAAGATGCAAAAAACCCTTGTAACAATACACCTCTACTAACCAGGAGACACTCCTCTTTATGATATGTCTACCTATAATTCCTCCTCTTCCTTTTAGAATTTATTAGGCCTTGAATAAGTTTTGTGATGTCACAGGCTCTTTTAGAGCATCATCTTCTCTTTTAGAGCTCGGGATACTACTAAACAATTGGTTTCTTTTAGTTTGACCCCTATGCAGATCTGGCCTATTTCAACGTGTTAAGATGGTACAGGGTTTCTACAACTGCTGAAATTCAGCTAACAAGAGTTCTGTATTAGAAAGAGCTTAGAAGCTGCCTCTTCTCACTTCCTGCACACGCAGGCGTAAGTCAGGATGCTAGGTTATAACCAATGCAGCTATTCAACAGTTCTAGGTAGTTTACTATTTACCATTTATTTAAAATTATTATGATCTATTCTGTATATCTATGATGAAGAAAATCTTCTGAAAAAATAGTCACTAGCAAGCTAATAGATGAGTCGTTAATTTAGATCCTCTATTTCTCCAGACAGAACATTAGGTAGGGAGGCCATGTTCTTTATCTTGCTTTAGATTTTTTTTTCAAGTACCTGTAATTACTGAATGTTGCCCAATATACTTATTTAATCTTTCCAGTGTGTTAACTGCTGCTTTATCTGTCCTAACAGATGGAAGCTGATTTTGCACTACTTGAATTTTGTAAATTGATGCTGCCAGGAACTGCTTTGCAAGTGCTATTGAACTTTCACTGGATGAGATAACTTAGATCTTTGTTAATTCCATAGAATAATTAAGATTCCCTACAAGTGGAAACCTTGGACAGGTAGATAATGCTTAGAAGTACAAAAGCTGTTCAAGAATCATTATCATATCAATGCAGTATATTGATATAATTGTAAAGTAGAAATATGTCAGCTAATGGAGGAGTCATAAAACAATGAGCTGTTTCAGCAAGACTCATTTTGACCTCAGATTATGGCAAATAATCTCCTGTTACTTATATGACGTTTTCTCTCAGTGCAAGTGTTTTACTCTGTGACCCACTTTTGCTGCTTAATTCAACAAACACTATAGTATGTGAAAAAGAGCAGTCTTCTGATGAATGTGTGAGGCCCATTGCTTAGGTTGCCAGGGAAATTTTCCCTTTGGTGAGTACGTTCTGAAACTGCTTTATATTTCCAGTTAATGACTGCATCCAACTTTTTTGTTTCTAAGTGTCAGCAACACTTTACTTAAATCCATATTTAATTCATTTACGTTTAGCATGCCTTACCCAACTGAAGCTCACCTGTGCCAGACAATCATAAAACTATCTTCATCGCTTTGAGTACCTGTTAAGCAGTTACATAGACTTATTAGGTGTCCTCTTCCCTAAATGGTCACTTGAACAATGATCATATATCCACAGAGAACCACTTGAGAATCAAGTTAAATATTCATGATACCATATTTTTCTTCAGTCCCTAGAGTTACCTGCAATCCAATGGTTTGGTCATATTTAATTTCCTTTGAGATGGTAGTCTCAATGATGATGCTATTTGTTGTTTTTTTTTTTTTTTTTTTTTTTTTTTTTTTTTTTAAATAACTTTTACGTTGTTTATGCTGTGATGAGACAGACCTGGAGCTCCATATTTCTGATTCATCGGAATGATCAAGTTACGCTTAAACTTACACATCAGAATAGATGCCTCCTCCCCAATTTAACTTCTGCTTTCTTTGAATTTCCATATGCAATAAGGGATTCTTTTTATAGTTCACAAACTTCTGAGTGAAGGACCTTCTGTTAAAGATACTGTAATCATAGGACAGATTTTAAAGTAGTGACATCATGTAGATATAACAATAATGCCATGTTGCTATTCAATTTTTAGTTGTAAATTCAAAGGAAAAATATAGGTTACTGTGCAAATATAAACATATAAATATTTAAATAAAAATTAAAATGCATTTCTAATATTCCATAGCAAGGAATTATTTTAGAAAGAGACTTGCTCAGAAGCAACTTCCTAAAGCAAGTATCATAAAAGCTGACTTTAATAACTTAAACTAGAATTCTGGAATGCAAAGGGTCAAAAAATCTGAGGGTTTTCATGGTTTCTCATACATCAGTCAGAAAAGCCTAGGGCTGACTCAAGCTGATGAACCAACATTTAATATAATATTGTCAATCCATTTTTTTCTGATTACAGTCCAAGTAGCTGTATCCTGCCCTATCAGTTATACTTCTCAGAAGGCTGCACTGTTTGTAGTGGAAAGAGACACACTATCAAATGGATTAATATATGCATCATTACAGGCCAAAAAAGAAAACCCTCCCCCTCTCTCTCTATAATATAAAGAAGAAATAGAATGAAATAAAACCCTTGTTTAGCTGCTACTAACAGATAAAAGGTTTTCAAAGACTTCCGGAAACTTGATCTACATTGAAAGCAACATTTTGGCTTCAAGAGCATTTTTCAAAATTTAGTATGGTTTTATTTTTCATATGAGACCTATATTATCAATAATGAATGATATGGCATACTTTCAAAAGTATATAATATGATCAAATTCTGCTCCCAGTAGTCTGATGTTGAATGAATACATTTTTAAGAAAAACTTTCTCTTTAGTGTTTATGCATGAAAATTCTGTTCTTCTTTCAGTGTGGGCTACTTCACTGCTTAAGGAATGAGTTTTGTAGAAGCTAGCCATTTTGTGATATTTTATCCAATCCATTATCTGTCCAAAGTAATAAGACAGGGATTAATTCTTAGCAACAAAAATGTAAACAAGTGAAGTGGAACTGTGAGGGACAGACAGGTTAGAATGCCTTTATATGATTTCAGCCGTGTCTTATGCGAGCCTTCATGCAAATCTCCCCATCTGGTAACTACTCGACATAGATTGAAAACAATACACATAATCCTTCAGTTATGGGTTCCCTGTAGTGAAGATAAAGAAATACCTTCAATTGAAATAAAAATAAGTTTTTGTTAGAACTGTAAATGGTAGGTAAGCCTTGGACTCAACAATCACTCTGTTGTGGAAATACAGAATATTAAATGTAGACTTGAATTAATAAATGAAAAATCAATTTTACTTGCCTAACCCAAAAAGAATCATATGTTGTATTCATTCAGATTATTCCCTCAAATATAAGTTTAAGATTGAGATGCCTTCTAGTCTGTTCTTACTTTGCATAGGTCTGCAGTAGAGGGAAACAGTGCCGATCACTTAAGGAAAAAAAAAAAAAATCAGTATGCTATAAGACCCCTTGAAAAACTTCAAGTTTATTTTATAGAATGCTCTGGTCAGGTCTCAGTAAACTCTAGATAACTTTTGAATCTGTGGCTGTTCTGAAAATGGCCCTTAAATATTGTCAAGTGTATCTTTTTCAAATTCAAATGAGAAATCTTTCCTTCTGTCATTTGACTGGGCCCTGGATTTTCTTTGCTTGCAGAATTCATCATTAAGGAAAGCATGTTATACATCTTTTTTTATTTTATGTGATACCCCGTTAGTTTATGGTTAAGTCCAATATGCAAGAATGAATGTCAGTTTCAAAGACATTCATTAGATTTGACAACTTCTATATTAGTGTCTGTCAACTGCTCACTGGTCAAGTCAACTTGTTTCCACATAGGACCATTTGCAAAAGCTTTAAATCTTATTGCAGAGTATCTTTTCCTTCTAAAGTGAATCACAATCTTCTACTAATATCATTAGAGAATTAAAATCAAATAGTTTATCTAAATTTATGACAGCTGAAGTTGGGCCACGTAAGATTCATTTCCTTTTCCAATTGCTTCAATCCAACATGACTGTTACTTTGCACAGATGAGATACTAATACAGCATTAAACTCATCAGGTAAAGAATCATGAACAGAACTTACTTTTTTTTTTTTTTTTTTTTTTTTTTCATTTTTTTTACCCATTTTAACATATTGTACAGTTGGAAAAGTAGCATGGTTAGGATGGTACTCTACAGGTGCTATGGCTGGAAAGAATATCGTTGTGATAAAGAAGCAATCAAGGAAAAAATGCTTACCGATACCTAAGGATCCAGGCTTAGCAGCAGAAAACTCCACTTACAGTGGAAAACTCCAGAAAGGAGGGATCTCTTTCTGGAGATCCCTCCCTAGTGGTAGTCAGCCCTTAAATGGGATCTAGGAGAGGTGGAGCCAGGCTCCACCCCTTCCGGTCACACAGGTGAATTGCCTTCACCTGTGCTCCCATGACTGACCCAGTCCTTGTTTCAGGTGATCAATCAGTGGTTCAGGCCATGACTCAACAGTTCCCATACACATATACAGTTTTCAGTTAAAAGTGCTCTTGAAAATGTATTTTAAAAACTTATAGTTAGTTTACCTCCTAAAAGTTGCCTGATGCACATGAAACTTTGATTAAAAAATGCCGACTTCTGAAGACACATTTTTATTGTCTTCACTGTCTGTGAATACAGATACACATTTGTTTCTCCATTGAATTATATTATAATATGCTGTATATGTTTCCTTGAAGCCAGCATGGGAGCAAGAACTTTCTCATTCCTGTAAGAACTGCATACAGATATTTTTCCCATTCTTTTTACAATCTTGGTCAACATTTTTGTGCAAAATAACATCCTGGGACTCTATCTGCCTTCATATTACTAAGTATCACTACATAAAGTTGTTTGGTTACATTCTAAGAAAAGATTATCACACAAAATAAACATAATCAAGACTGAAAAATGAAAAAAAATAAGGTTTTTCATTTGAGAGAAGTTTGTAATAAGGTTGTGATTTAAATGTCTTAATATATTTTTCAACATATGCTATTGGAAAATAGCGCTTGTTTTGCATTATCACCAAGTAGTGTAAAACTTAATTAAATATATGCTTAAATTTAACCATAATAAGACCAGGGAAACCAACCTACAGTATCTATTCATTGATAACAACAGGATCTAATCTAACTTCAGTATGGTCAGTGCAACAGCACAGCTGTAAGGTTACTGCCACATCATATCTTTGCATAGTGCCCAATGACATCTTGATAAGTTGGCCACAGCCCCAGAATCTTACTTTTACATCAGCAAAATTGTCCTGTAGTGTCACTGAGAGATGTACATCAATACGTCCTGCTTTCCGTAATGACCAGTCTTCTGGCCAGATCTTTACAGTGATTTTATTAAGTAATCACAGTGTGTTTTGTAAGCAGTATTGAACATTCTCTGGCTGAAATTGTTTTTTTTTTTTCCCCTCTGTTAATTCCATAGAAATTCTTTATATTATTGCAATACTTGAGCAGGTGCTGTAGATGAAGTTAGCAAATAAAGTTCTTGAGTCATTAGTCAGCTAAATGCAGCATAACAATACAAGTAAATGGAGAAATATACCATGTAACTAACCAAGCATAAAATAATTTGGTTTGCATTTAGGAAACTATCCACCTGACAAAGTATTTTGGCTATATCTGCAGTGGACTATTGATGACTTATTCACACAGTGAGCAAGCTTCTCTGAACCCACTGAGAAAATCTCAAATGTTCATTGCTATTATATCCCAGAACAGAAAATGGCTGAAAACCAGTCAATGATTATTAAAGTGATATATTTCAAGCTACCACAATGAAGAACGTCTGAAAACAAACAAACATGAACCTACGCATTCAAAAGCTTAAATTAAACAGTTCAATATTATATTCCTACATTCCATTCTTCTCTCTCATCCTTAATTCTGATATGTTGGAGGCATAAAAAGATTTTGTATATAAAAAAGGAGTGATGGATAAAGAAAAGATGGATGAGATACTAAATATCCATGTAGATTTCAGAAAAGAAAAATAAAAAATGAAGATGAGTTTAATCTAGCAACCTGATCAATGATTTCTATAGTGGTTTCAGAAATAAAAACATACCTAACGAGTATGTCTGTACATAAACTCTATTTTTTTCATTTCTGTAGTCTGACAGAGAAGGGGGGGAAAAAAAAAGTGAATTACTTGGTCATGAAAATAACCTGACTAGTTGAGCCAGCAGTTAGAACCAGAAATATATGTGCACATTTCATATAAGCTTACACTTAAGATGCATATCTGACTACAGTGGTACCACATCTTTGAGCCAGAGGCCAGTCTTGATTCCTTCATTCATCAGCATCTGAACTGAGATTGTCAACAAAGGATTTTAAACTGCACAAATTGTGGAAACCATTTTACAATGCTTGCATTCAACACATTCCTTCAAACTGCAAACTATTATTGAAAATAACTTAATGAAAATGTAAATGAGCTTGGACTTAATTCCACTGCAGGATACTTCATGCATATGACTATCAAAGTGTAGGATTCTATCACATAAAAGATAAAATTATCTATACTAAGCAGGGCCAATGAAGTTATAGCAAGGACTTGAAAATAGTTACCAACAAATTTAGTTGAAAATACAAAATAAATCTTCAGTTGAAAATGTTGATTTGTCAGAACTGAAATCTTAACTGAGTTATATCCAGTAGAAACTTCCTTGGTTTCCTTGCAGCTATTCTTCTCAGCTTTCAGGTGAAAAGGATTCTCTATAGCTGCAAGGCAGTGTCACAGCGTGGACTGCAGACAGATGCTTAAATCTTTTGCTATTCTAAAAAACACAGGATGAGTCATTTCCATGTAGCAGAGGATAAAAATCTCTAGAAAATTCCCCCTACACTTCAACGCAGTCTAAGATAAAAATAGTAAAAGAGAAAAAAAGTCACATAGATTTCAGTTTGACATTTCCAAAATGGAATTCTTCAAATCAATAGTGTTAAAAATCTCAACATTCTTAAAATAATATTTTTCAACTTTTTATTTAAAAAATGTCATTATTTTAAAATCACATCTAATAAAGAGGAAAAGTAGATAAAACTTCTAAAAAATGTTCAAAACAAAACAAATTTGCTCCAGTTCAAACAAAATATTTCCATTTGACAAGCATAACTTTAGTAGTCATTTTTGCCACTGTGAAATCTTCACAAAACTTTCTAAGTGTTTTCCTACATTCAGCTAGTCTTCATAATAATAACAATAATAATAATCATCATAATCATAAATACAGTAGTTGCTGAGTGTATTCTGTATATATGGTAAGATTTGAGTTAGGCTCCTCACAGAGGAGCTCTCAGGCTTGCCCCACACAGAGCACAGCCAGTTCCAGGCAACTCCAGTGGCCCCACTGCAGGGCACGGCTGGTCCCAGCAGGCAAGATGGTGGTACCTCAGGGAAAGCGTATTTAAAAAATGGTAGAAAATGATGGACGATAGGAGGATAAAAGAAATAAAAGAATAAAAATAATCAGGGAAAACATTGAGGTCGGAGGAGCAGACGGAGGTGCTCCATGCACCATAGCAGTGTGTGGGAAGGACCTGCACCAGAGCAGGGCATAAGTGTGAGGAGGAAGGAGAAGCAGAGAGGAGCTGTTAGGGAATCACAGAATCATAGAATTGCTCAGGTTGGAAAAAACATTAAAGATCATCGAGTCCAACCACAACCTAACCATACTACCCTAACTAACAAGCCTCCACTAAATCATGTCCCTGAGCACCACATCCAACTGTTTTTAAACATATCCAGGGATGGTGACTCAACCACCTCCCTGGGGAGCCTATTCCAGTGCTTAACAACCCTTTCAGTAAACAAGTTTTTCCTGATATCCAACCTAATCTTCCTCTGGCACAACTTAAGGCCATAATGATCACAGCCTTCACTCCCCACTCACTTGTGCTGCAAATCAGTGGTGTCCTGAGTTCCACTGGAAGAGAGGTGGCCAGCAGAGTGATGGAGGTGATTGACCCCATCTGTTTTGCCCTTGTGAGGCCCTTGTAAAGTACCTTGTCCAGGCCTGAGGGCCCTAGCACAAGAAAGTCATAGAGCTGTTGGAGTGGATTCAGGGAAGGGCCATGAAGATGAACAAAGGGCTGGTGCACCTCCACTATGAAGATAGGCTGAGGGAGTTGGGCTTGTTTAGCTTGGAGAAGAGAAGGCTCTGGAGTGGCTTCGTGGCAGCCTTCCAGTACTTGAGGGGAGCTTAGAAACAGGAGAGGAACTGACTTTTTACGCAGTCTGATAGTGATAGGACAAGAGGGAACAGTTTTAAAATAAAAGACGGGAGATTTAGATTAGAAGTTAGGAAGAAATTTTTACTCAGAAGATGCTGAGGCACTGTAACTAGTTGTCCAGAGAGGTTGTGGATGCCCCATTTCTGTAGGCATTCAAGGGCAGGTTGGATGGGATCCTGGGGAGCCTTATCTAGTGGGTGACAACCCTGCTCATGGCAAGGGCATTGAAACCAGATGATCTTTAATGTCCCCTCCAACTTCAGCCATTCTATGATTCTGTGATTTCTCCCTGCCTCCTCCCCCTCTTTCCCAGTCCAGTTGAGAAGAAAGAGTAAGTTAGCTGATAGGTGGGAATAATTCACCACACTGGTCTACTTACAGCATTCATTACTTAAAAACAACACCACCAACAAAAAAACACAAAAAACATAAATATATGTGGGTGCACAAACATATATATACACATTTAATGCATTTAATGAACTTGAAAATGTTAATATATTATTCAGGGTGCATTCCCAACATGAGGAGCATATTGGAGTGACTTTACATCCAAAGTTTGGTCTTTTTGTCACTCCTTCTCAGCTGTCCTGCAAAATATGTGTCAACTCCATTTATGTGTGCTCAAGATCAAGCTGTATACAATCCTGTGCATAAATTCCATGCAATTAGCATTCCTTTATTTATTGATTGATTGATTGATTTAGCACAAGAATCTGGCAAACAGTTTAACGAATATACTTCCCTCTTTTTTTTTTCTCCATGAGGTCTTAGAATCACTGGAGTATAAAGACATTGGAGACAACTCAGTGCTCTTGGTATTATATCAGTGACCCTGGCTCTGAGCAAGAAGGATAGAACAACAATGGACAGCAGGATAGACAACAGTGGACAACATATATTTTGCCTTTCTTTCACACTCTTTCGATTAGAAAATAAATCCAGAAATTTCCATAGCTCTTTGATACATTAATAAATACTATATGCCCTCTAATATGAAAATCCAAGGTCTATTTTTTGAAACAACTCACATCTCTTCTTTGTGGGCCAGGTAGAGTGTTTGCACACAGTAACAAATTATAAATTATGCAGGGATAATAATACAAGAACTCAGGAAGGACTTTAAAAACTTACTGTCTGCAAGGCACACCTGTGCTTCTTTACTTATTAATATGCATTTCTTTGTTTTTGCATTTATATATAGAACACTGAAAAGGGCAGGTTGGGAGAGGATATTCTTTGAAGACACTACCAGTAAAAGTTGGAAAAAAAAAAAAAACAATAAAAAAGTAGATAAAGATTTCAAAAACAACCTCAAAATCAAATCTTCAAACAAAGCAAGGCAAACCCAGAATTGAAAGTGGACGAAGTCTCTACAGTTATACTCCAGCATCTGCTAAACAGTTCTGAGTACATCTTGTATTTTCAAAATGGACTGATGAGATTTCTGCATCCAAAATACTTTATACCTTACCTGCATTTTTATCCATGTAGCAAAGGAATAGTAATTCCTGTAAGAGGGGACTCCTGCTTCTATACTTGAGTGGTTAGCAGCAACTACTTGGCAGAGTTTATAGATGTTGTTGATACGGGAGGTAAAAGTCATCTTGTCTTGGAGCTTAGGAGCCTTTGTTAGTTTTTTCATACAAGTAAAATCTGTTCACAGTGAAGGGTTATGGAAGTAAGGGGGGAAATGTTTAAAAAAGGGAATACATTTTCTTTTGTACATATAAGCCTTCATCCTACCCAAAGAACTGCAAGTGAAAGGTAAAATGTGTTGAACACAAGAGCCTGACTCTGCACTAATGAAACTGCCATGCTGCTGAATTACTCTTGCCTAGGAATACTCTTTTGGGCACTGTAAAAATTATAAATGAGAACAGCAGTAGAAGCGATACGTATAAGGGGAACTCAGCTCTGCGCTGAATCTGACATGCTGAAGATGGCATATAATCATGGCTTACTGAACACTCTGAGTCTCTGCCTACAGCTCTACATACCTTCTGGCCATGTGAAGAAGTAAGGAGCTAGTGAACAAAGGACTCTGAGAGCACAGGGTGCACAGAGCAATACTTATGGCTTCACCTTGTCAGCATACATCACACTGAAATGGCACAGACCAATATACCACTGCTTGTGAAATGAAAGAAATTCCAGGAAAGGGTGTACTAATGTTATGTATTTTGATCTCAATACATTTTGTTACTGGACAGCCAAGAATGTTTTCTTCTGGTAACGACTCACAAATGTCATTTACTAGAAACTATAGTTTCCTAAATTTTCCTCACGTCATTTAAATATAAGTTTTCTACTAATAAAGAGACCACAAAGAACCCTGAGAAACACTCCAACAAATCTTCACATAAGAAGTGAGAATATAAATCCTAAAAATCTTAAATGCCAATATAAATACTATAGACTTTAGATTCAAAACCTGTTTCCCAACACTAGAATTACATATGTTTACATTTTAAATTAGCTTGGGAGCCTTAAAAGTCTACTAAAAACTGCCCAGATCTACAGAGCCCTGAACAGATAAGGCCTTGATATATATCTCAGTTCTGCCAGGGTGTAAAAACTAGATATTTTCCTCTCTTTCACCATTTGAGACTAATGCCTCTGACTTCTTACACCATGCTTGCTGGGTTGAACCTCACAGAAACTACTGGTGGAAGATGTTGTACTCCTGCCCTTTCCAATTTTTACATAGTAGGTTATTCATTAGAGCATTCACCTATGCCCCTTGAAGATCCAGTTTGAGTTTTCAGTCTGCTGTAGGGAGCTACAGAAACATCTGTTAACCAATAGACTATTTGTTATTCAAACCAAGTCTTCTCAAGTTCAACTGTTTTAAAAATGTTCTGCTTATATAAATTTTTTTGCAATATTTATGGAACGAGGATTGGAATTTCATTCACTCTCACTCCAGCTTACTAATTACCACCAAACTATGACTAAATTCATCATTTCATTCTGAGGAGATGGTTCTGCTTGCTCAGCATGTCTGTAACACTTCAAGCTTACGGTCTTTCATCAGGCATTCATATAACAAGAAATCTGGTTGTGAAGCACCTAAGGTAGAATTTGTTTGACCGAATAGAGGCAGCTATCTTTATTATCAGAGAGAATAGGCACTTTTAATGGAAGACTCTTAACTTAAAGTGACCATCTATATTTGGTCAGAAGAATTTCACCTGAAAAAATGTCTATGAACTGTTAAGATTATCTGGAGTGATCTGCTCAGCTGTAGGTGTTGTCTATAGGAGGTAAATATCATCACTTTCAGTACTGCTATTTTTTCTGGATCTAATGTTAACACCTGCATTGCAAAGTTTTTGTTTGTTTCTGAATTATTTGAACTGCTATTAAAAATAAGTTAAACTTTTTTTTTTTTTTTTTTTTTT
>JACDJE010000751.1:130632-143895 GCA_016647715.1 Pavo muticus
AGTATACTGCTTATGGTAATTCTGCCTACTGCAGTTTAGACTGCTGTTAATTTTGTAAGCATACTGCTGTTAATTTTGTAAGCATTGCTACCAGAATCCACCAGCAGTTGAAAAAGATGTACTCTTGAAAATCTGACTTTGAACATTCAATGTGAGCAATGCTGTCAACCAGCAGTGAGATATCAGTAAACATAATAAATTTGAGAGTGATCTCATGTTGATAAACTGTTAATTTGTGGCAGTTACTCCATAGAGAAAAATCCAAGAAAAACTAATCAAGACCAGTTAAGAGGAAACCACCAAGTAACTAAGAAAAAAGCCCTCAAAAACTCTTGGGGGAAAAAAAAAAAAAGAAAAAAAAAAAAAAGTATTGCCATAAGGGTAAGCAAAAGCATTGGTACAGAAGCATGATATTTTATATGAAATGCTGATTAATACTGTTTGTTAATACTTCTTGAAAAATCAAGCAAGTACATTTTACTTAACTACTTCTACCCAGGACTGCACTACTTGAGAGACTTCAAAGTTTGCATTAGATACTGAGGCAGTGCGATCCACATCTTTACAGATGTTAGTAATTAATTCACTTCAAGTGTTCAGCTGAGATCAGAATTCAGTTTCTCTGGTACTCCTCTATAATGAAATGAAAGACAGGTATAGAAAATGTTTCCTCTTAATTAAGAATGGGAATCTAAGTAACATTAAGATAAAGGAGACTTCCTGCCTCCTTACAGATGTGAATTTATGTTGATCGCAGTAGGTAAATGCTAACTGCACTTCTTAAAGGTATAAGCAGTGCCTTCATTAGACTCATGGTATTGGAAGAGGTAGATGGATGATTAAGAGAATATGAGCACTTACGTGAGTTTTAGGTCTCGTGCAGCAGCAGATGCCCAGTCACACAGGAAAACTGCATACTCCTAGGAAGAGCTGGGTGTGAGAGACTATTCTTTTATGCCATTGCCTCAAAGCTTGCTGAGGAACAAGTCTCCAAGCAAGTCCTGCGCAAGGGCTGCGAAATCCTTTGTCTGAGGGACACAGATGGACAAGGCCAGGGGCAACAAGAAAGAGATAAGCCACAGATTAATGGTCAGGAAGCAGTCTTTTGTGTGGGCTTATCTCAAGGATGATGGCCATCTCAGGGGGTACTGCACATGACTCTTACCCAAGCGCCCAGGAATGCCACGTTGGCAGAGGAAGAAGGATAAAAAAGGGACAAACAACCATGAGGTTAGGTTTTCTGACATGAGAAGCCTCACGACCTGCCTCTCTCCCTCCTGGACTTGCTCTGTGCTCTACCTGCTTGCTGCCTAAGGCCAGCCACTCTGCTGCTGCTTTCCCCTGAGAGGCGTCTGCCATCAGATCCCTCACTGCAGAATGCCTGCATGCTGACGGACTCTCCTGGGCCTGCTACCAGAGACCTACCGCTTCCTCCCGGACTTACCCTGTGGCTTCTTCCTGGACCTACCCGGTAGCTGCGCCTTCTTGCTGCCTAAGACCGGCCATGCTGCTGCTGCTCTCCCCCTGCGCTTTTGCCTCGGACCATCAGAACGGCGTCCAACAGGACCACTGCTGGATCCTGGTGGTGACTATCCCTGCTTTATGCAATTCTTGCCTCTTTTCTATCTTTTCTATCGCCCGCCTTCCCTTCCCCACCACCCTAATTCATAATAGTGTCCGTCCTCCCCCATCTCCCTGATTAAGATTTGTAATAAACGTGGTCGAACCAACATTTGAACCGTTGTTTCTTAATCTCACGCCGGGTATACATATATCAAATAACCTCCTCTCTCTCCTATAAATTGGAGCAAGACACTGGGGTGTGTGTGTGGATGGTAGATTGCTTTTTTGGCAAATTTTTGGTTATTGAAATGAAACAACTTGAGAAAGAAAAAGTCACTCCCTCTCCTGCTTTCTTTTGAGAAAGTAGTTGTAATCTTTGTCTCCATTATGGCTTGGTTCAGACTGAGAATCTTCTTAGCTGAATTCCAAATATCTACTGAAATACACTGAGGCCTACTAATCACAGTCTCCAAGGATACAGAGAGATTTAATGCAGTATTTGCAGAGCTGGGAGTAATGGCTGTCAGACAGAGGTAGTGGAGTTATGGTACTTCATTAGCTCATTTGGAAGAACCATGATTTTAGAGCAGGCGGTATTTAATTTGGATTTTGGCAACTAAACTGTAAACAGCTCTCAAAACCCCACCACACTTTTTAGTTTTTTGGCTGTCCCCCCCCAGGTATAATAAGATATTAAAGAAACAAAATTAAAATAACATTTACAATCAAATTAATATTTGTTATATGTAAAAAGAAAACAGACATCTGTAAATCTCTTTGAATGAATGTATCTGTATAAACGGGGAATCTGATTGGTTTTGTATTCTATTGGTGGTTAGCAATTTCTGTGACATTAAGGAAGGTCAGCTGAATTCCTTGCATGAGAATACTGGGAAGAAGGAATTAAGGAAAGGCAAAGCAATTTTGTGAAGTGTTGAGGCTTTCTTTTGGTGAGATTTACACATTTTCATTTTCTTTCCTTGCAAAATTCATTCATGGGGGAGGTTTGGCAGTTTCTACTGTATTAGTGGTTTAGCAAAGCCTATGTGGCTACCAACAGTAATTTTTTGGAGCACACACATTTAGCACTGTGTAACTCCAATGGCTTTTTATAACGAAACAGGCATTGGCAACCGGGGCATTTACAGGTACTAAGCAGAAAAGCCTGTAGTAGATTGTTTCATGTAACTTTTCATTTTTATTTGTAGTATTCTGCTTTATAAAGGAAATAGAAAGGTACAGAGATGAATTAAAATAGCAGCCTTGACAATCTTACAAGAATGGGACTGACTCCTTTTTTCCTCCTGTGCTAACAGCACAAATGTGATTTTGTTTTCTGTCTTGTGCAGTACCATATCAGTACCATGGATTCATGATAAAAAGCAATTTAAGCTGCCCCACACTACCCATGAGCTCTGGGTACAGGCAGAAGTGCTCCTAACTCCAGGGGCTGCTGGGGAATCAGAACAGCAGACTGGAGAAGCACACAGAAAGAAAAAAAGAAGAGAGTTTCAGAGTTTCAGTACAAGTTTTTTTTTTCTGAATAGAGAAGATTTATGGAAAACATCTTGGCTGCTCTCGTGCAGGTCCCAGTTTAAGTTCTCCCAGTCAGATGAGAGAATAAAAGAATGAACAACCTGTTTTCTACAGTGGAGGAGAGAAGATAGGAGTAATAAATTAGTAACATATATGAAGTTCATATTATATCATTTCACTTACTTTTGCCAATAAGTGTTGTACAACACTCAGAAGGTTTGGTTAAATGCTTACATCAAGGTCATCCACACCTTCCCCAAACCCTAACCAGTCCATTAACGTTCCCTTATCTATTCTCAAGTCCTGAACACACATCTAAAGCACAGAATTTGTGGGACTGAGCTCAGAGAAAAAACTTATGTTTGTGTGACTTCAGGATAACAAGTTGTTGGCTTATGCAGAAACATTTTTGCTGCCCTCTTGTTCTTGTCATTGGCTGCTAGCATCACTCTGCATTATGTCCAGCTTCCTCATCTGTACAGTAAAACTGGAAATCACACAGATTAGAAACTACTGCCTTCATGTCTTGATATCCCATTCATTTCCTGTCAGCCTGCTGATAACAACTGATCCAGAAGGAACTTTTCATTAAGAACTACAGTAAGAAAATCTCTTAACACTGGATTTGAAATTTCATCATAAGCATTGGTTTGGGTAACCTCCATTACATGTCAACCAGAAGGGAAAATACACTGTGGATGTATCCTAGCAGATGTCTGATGACAAATATCACTCATCTTTAAGGCAATCTTCTTGTGTTAGCTTTCTTGAGACCACAGATGAGATTAGGATTTAAAACAAAACACTTTTTCAATCTGCTTTATAGACATACTTCCACACAGATCTTGCCAGACACTCCTTTATTCAACTGTCAGCCACTTTTAAGTCATTTTAAAAAGTAATGATGAGGATTTGTCTCTTCACTCCCTTTCTTATGGTGACTTTCAGCAAAGCTTGAAAAGCTTTGGTATGGGTAAACAGATCAGGTTTTAAAATGAATAGCTGTAACAGATACTTTAATTGTTGTTAAAAAAAATGTTTTTTGTATGAAGAATATAATCAGAGAAGTTTCTGTCAGTGGCTTCTTGAGGACTTTTCAATCCATGCCCCTATTTCTGTTGAAGTTAATTGAAAAGTGATTCCCAGTCTTTACTCTTATCTTTTCATTAGATGCTACTAAATTTGGCATCCCTAGCTTGAGGGCCTTTCTTCATTATTCAGAGGTCTGGTAGCCTTGCAGAGATTGGATGGATGGACTTTGATAAGTAAAACTTTCATTCCCAGCATCCCTTATTAAAATGACATTACAAAATTTTATATTTCAGTAAGAACACTTAAGTGTGAATACAAATGTGTTTGTTGGGGAAAATTGAAGTAAGTTTTTATTGTGTTCCTGGGTTTTATTATCAATGCCATGAATTTTTTTTCTTACTCTGTCTTTAGTAACAAAAAGTATTGCAATTCGAGACATAGATGTCCATGTTATATAGTATCATATTCACCAATGTGCAACCCATCTCATGATAGGAAGTAAGTAGAAAATGAAATCCTTCCTATTTTCAAAGTTTTTTGGCTGAATTTTTAACCAGTGTAAATTGCAATAGTTCTTTTGGTTTTAGTGCATTTTTCCAGATTCTTATCTTTTGAGCTTAATAGCTACCATTTCTGAGATACTGAGTAGACAAAAATAACTTGATTTCAGAAATACTTTTTATAAGCAAAATATCTGATTGTGTGCTGTCTCAAAGCTTACAATTTTCTAAAATTCATCACAAATGTGTAAAATATTACTACTGAGCTTTAGTTACATATTCTACCTTTTTTTTCTGAAAGCAAAAACGTAAAGATATGTAATATCAGTGATGCTTTTATAACACCACAATTTTTTTATTATTACCATTTTTTATTTATTTTTAGTATTATTTTATTTTATTCCAGTAATTCTCTTTATGGACTTAAGGGAAAAATAGATGATATCAAGGTCTTTGGTTTTGGCTCTAGGACAATGATTGGCAAACCAAAACATTCTTTCAAATATCAGTAACCTAGGAGCAGCAGAGTATTTTGAGCTTTTTTTCAGCCAAAAGGATTAGATTCGTCTCTTAGAAGGGTCTGACATCTAATATAGATTTCCAATGGGTTGAGTTTCGCCAATCATAGTTATGACTGTGACAAGACTTGCATCTTTCTGAGGGTGGAGTATGTCCCCTGCTGGGGAACTAGATCATACACCTTAAGCCCTGGAACATAAAATCTTCCTTATTTTGTGTTCTTAAGAAAGCTTCTGTTGGACTGTGAAGAGATACCCATATGAGCACATCATCTGGGACAATTTCCAATGCTGCTACATAGCACAGTGACTTCTGGATTATAGTAATAGGGCAGTTATGGTTGTTCAGGACTTGAAAATAATTATGGAATATTAAAATAAATAAATAAATAAATAAATAAATAAATAAAATGTAACATCCTAAGCAATCTAAGTGATTTTAGCCTTTCTTCCATGGACAAAGTAGGAAGAGTCCTTGTCTCAGAGACTAGCACTGTGGTTTAAAAACAGGAGCACAGAAGAAGAATAGTAAATTACAGGAAAGCAACAAGCTGCACGTGTTATTGAAATTCAATTTTGTTTTATTTTCACAAAAGTATCAACACTATTTGTGTAAACAGTACAAACTGCATCTACTATTTAGTTTTGCATGAGATTTTCCTTATCACTGAGGTGTAGGGGACATCACTTTGGGAGAAAAGCAATTTTAAGGTTATCATGTGGGTGACAAAGACATTAATCTGACAAGATATGCTCAGGAGACCCAAGATGCAATTGTACAGTACTTTTTGGCTCTCTCGCCCATAATTTCATGGAGTTAGGTAATTAACACACTTCATAGGATTTAAGTAACGTTTGTTTCTTCTCCATCAGGATGTAAATTTGAAAATGATATGGATCTGTACAGGAGACAGCAACAACTGTTCCTTAGATAATAACTTGTGCACTGTTTCGCAGAGCAAAATAAAAAGGGGGGAGGAAGGAAGTGACATATAAAACATTACTCAGGTTTTTATTAGGAATGTAACATATGTTTTACAGCTGCTGCAAAAGCAGAAAACAGACGTGATATAATTAATGAAATTCAAACAGTTTATTGTCAGCTTGAAAATGTTACTCCTCATTTTATTAAAAGTTATATGAAATAACAAAATTTGCAGACTCTGTGTTTGTGTGTGTGTGTGTGTGTATAAATGGGTGTGCAATTAGCTAACAACACCACCAAAAAAGAAAGTCAGCATCATCTGTTAATTCTTAACTAGAAAAAGCACAATAAATAAAGATAGGCAGTAATTATACTGTGCATGTTTCCATATTTGCATATGTTTATAGTACAAAAATACATTCAAGCATTCAAATCAAGAATCATTTTTCTTCAGTAATAGGTCAATGGATGATAAAAGATTAGAAGATTGTTTATTTCCTTGTCTTACACTTCACCTTGGAAGACAAAAGAATAAGCGAAGTCTATGTGATATAAGGAGATACCAAATGGTCTTGATTACCTATGTTTTCCATCAGGAAACCGACAAAATAAAAATGAATCTCATGCCAACTACGGCCTATCAGAAAAGAAAGAGTAAATTATACAAGCAATTAATTAGCCAAGTCTGTACTTTTTTAGATTTTAGACTTGTTTTACTTAATAATATTTGAGTATAAAGCGAATAAATGCACAAATGCATAATGCATTCAGTACATATAAGTTGAATAAATGAAATGAGGCATACAACATACATTAATTTATTAATGCTTCCAGCTTTCCTTGATGTCCTTCAGGCGCATTATCAGTTGCCTTAAGATTGATCAGATTTATCCTCATCTGCTCTTATTTTTTCCTTTACAGATGAAACAAACAAACAAACAAACAAACAAATAAACTTATCTGTGCAACAAAGTTTTCCTTAATGCATTTATAAATGGCAGGACACTGACCTGAGAAAATGTTTAAGCTGTCTTCAATACAAAATAGGAGATGCAACTAATTTATCTCACATGTGTCTTATTTTTATTCAGCCAGAACTGAAATTTAATGTATTACTACTCCTTTATGTTTGCAGTTCAAAACAAATGCTAAGAAAGACTGAATTGCTAAGCTGCCTAAAACTGCATGCAAAACAAGTCAAAGTCCTATTATCATGCAACAGAAAAATAAATAAATAAATAAAAATAATTTGTGCTTCTCATTTCTAAGCTTTACCATATATTTTTGCTTACAGAAAGCAATATATCACCTGGAAAGAATAAGAAATGAACTTTAAATGTTTTAGGAAGGATTTCTTGTTCATAAACAGATGGAGGCACTCAGATGAGCAGTGAAGCATCACCTCTGACGTAAGCACAGATATAAACAGGAGAGGCAGGCTAAAAGAAACTCAAGATATAGATTTATCCCAATGGGAGAGATATGACACATACGTACAGTAAATAAAAACACTGTTCTCAATCCAGCCTAATTTCCATACAATCAGAATAAAAGGAACACTTTTATTGTCACTTTCTGTGTTTATGCATTTATTAAATGATAGCTGCTCCAAAAGTAATGCCTCTTATTTTATTATGTTGGCCAATGAGGTCAGAGGTGGATGTTGGTGGTATGGTAGTAGAGGATGAGCCTTTCCATCAATATTCTATTACATTTTGTTGCCATGAGAAAGATGGCAGCAGAGGGGCAAGATGATATCTCTCATACAAGTATGTATGAAACAAAGATCGTTGGATTCCTGCATGCAGAAAAAAATTGCACTCGCTGACATACATTAAGGATTGCTACACTTTTATGGAGACCAAACAGTGGATGTGAGCACAATGAGGTGGTGGGTGGTACGTTTCAACAGTGGTGACAGTAACAGTGGGTCATCTCCACTGGTGCAAAGTTTTACGAGAGTGGCATTTAGGCTCTCGTTCATTGCTGACAAAAATGCATATTCAATAGCGATGACTATGTTGAAAAATACTGCTTTGTAACCAAGAATTTTCTCTATCAAATAGTGCTATTGTGGTCTTTGTATCTGTTGCAGTTTCCATGGAAATAAATATGAGGCGTAAGTTTTGGAGCAACCTATGTATAGTTATGTATCTATTCTGTATTTAGGTTGGGGCAGGTTTTTCCTCATAACCTTTTCCTGAGTCCTGTGGTTGTTTTCTTCTCATCCCTCCCCACCCTACCCTGAATCTTATCTGAAAGTATAATTACGTTAATTGATGCATCACACGTTCAGTTAGATTGTTGGCTACAGCTAGATCCATGCAGTACGTTCCTATTGCAATATTAAATGCCTTGCCTTCACAGATTTTCAAGCTCAAGGTTGTATTGTGCATGTATTTTGTGTGTTAGTAGTCTGCTATATCATATGAAATCACCTATTACTAGGCACTCAGCACAGATAATTCTGAGAAATGTAATTTAATTGAAAGACACTTATATGATGATATCTAGGATTTAAAGCCTTGCCATATCTTTATAACCTTCTGAAGCCCACTCCTGAATCTCTGAGCAGCTCAATTTTCATTTGTACATTTATATGGCTTTCTGGCAACTGCTGTCCAATAACTGGTGCCATAAGCAATTCATTCTTAATCTATGTAGCTAAAACAGTGATTTCTACATCCTTAGTTTAATAAACTGTTTTGTCAAGGCAACACAGTGCTATCTTTTGAAGAGGCTAAGAAATGGCAATAATCATATTTATATGAAACAAGTGTTGTTGAGCTTGGTATTTTGATAGTTGACAGAATGAAATATTCAATTTAATTGTTTTCAAATGTGTGATGTAGTTTAAAATATATGAAATTTAATATTATTTGCTTTATAAAAGATCTGTTCTGAGCAGCTCCGTTTGTCAATTATTTTCTCAAATAGATTGTATATTTTTAAATCTCTTATTCTGCAGAAATGAAATAAGTTATTTTATTCTTTCCAAGATGTGTTCACAATAAGTATCTTTATCTGTTTGGCCTAGAATTAAATTGGTATAACAGTTATTTCAGAAGTCACAGTAAAGATGTTTTGGCAGAAATGTAGATTCCCGCACAAATGAATATATTTTGATTGTCTATATCAGAAAACGTTAGAAAATCAGTAATTCTTGTAAAAGTGGATGACTAAATTCCACATCAGCAGCCTTTCGTCCTGGGCTAACAGTCATTTTTTCAGCCCTAGCACTATTTCCTGGATGTGCAAATATACTGGCAGGTATAAACTTGTGGATTTCAACTCTGTTAGCTGCATTCAAGAACAGAAATTATGTCTGAACTACCTGAGATTTAAATTACACAGAACTTTAAAGACCATAACACCATCTCCAACTACAGTCAGAAATGAATAGAAGTTCATGGGCTGAAAAGTTTCTATTGTCAGGTCTTGCCAAGGGTGTTGGTAAATATTGTGTCTACTGAACCCTCTGTGACAGCTACATAGGCTGTCGTAGGTTGCTAACCATTTCTCCTGGGTTATAAAGGCTTAATTCTGCTTCCTACCTCTTTCTTCCAGTTCAGTGGGCTGGGTCCCTTCGATTCCACAGAAGTCAGTTGGTATCACTGGTGTAAATGAAAATATGGCACTCTAATACATATAAATCAATTAGAGATGACTGATGCATAAATGATGATGTCAGATTCCTCATATGAAAAGATAGGGATTTTCCCACTCAGAAAAAAAAGTTGTCATCCCTATTCATACACCCTGCAGTTACTGAAAAGAAATCTGTTGTTCTCCATGTTTGGGAATTGGGTGCGCTTGGTTTATAGCAAGGTCTGTGTACTGTTCAGGTCCCTGAAGTGCTTTTAAGTTGCATATGTTCTTTGAAAGGTCAAATGAGCTGGACCCTGAAGAGTTCTGGTTTTGCTCTGCAAAGTAAACTGAAGAACCCTATATCTAATACAAATGCATGATAAACTCCATCCAAATGATTCTTCTTATTCCTGCCTAGTTTACATTATCCACTGTACTAAGTTTGTATTTACCTTCTAATTGTGTTTACATCGCCTATAGCAACTGTAACTTTTAAATGGGTTTCATCAGAGAAGCAAATTAAAACAAGTTATTGTTTCTAAAATCTGTTCTCTTTAATTCTAGTTATTTTTTTTCCCCTAGATCAATGGCCTAAGAAGTACAATATTTGGCTTATTACTATGTAGTAGTTGTGAGCACCCAGAGTAAGCTTGTTTATGCAGTTATTCTGTACCTACAGGGCAGAATCATGGTTTCCCCGAGTTATGTGAGATTTCATAATTACTAGTGAATCATTCCTTAGGTTCCTCATATACTTGTCCAAGTCATACAATGAAACATGATTATAAACCAATTTATGTATACATTTATGCTTGCTTATACATATTTTTGTATTTATATTATTTACATTTACATTAATAGTAATACAGCAGTCTTTACACACTCCTTGAAGAATAAATCAAGAACTTTGATATAGGAAAGTATATGCCTCAAATAAGGAATGTTGGTCAGATCTGTACATAGATTAAACCAAGATAACAAATGGAGTTCTTCAGTACAATAAAGCTTGAACAGCTGACTCCAAATATTGGAATAATGACAATTTTTTGATGTTCTGGTGTCAGAAGAACAGAAGATCTGAGAAGAGTGACTCTTCTTGATTGGAACAAGAGTCCAAACTCAATCCTATCTCCCTTCCTCTAAGGCAGTGACTACTTGTAAGAGATTATTCTTTTTTCACCTTTGTCTGAAAGCTTGCTGAGGAACACAGATGGACAAGTCCAGGAAAGTCCTGGTCATAGTTTGAGAAATCCTTTGTCTAAAGAACACAGATGGACAAGTCCAGGACTTAAGGAAAAAAATAAAATGTTTAAAATGATTTTTTTTAAAAAAGAAGAGCAAGCACAGAGTAGCATGCTTCTCCGGATACTTTTTGAGCTTCATGCATCTTAAAGGTATTCTTGTACTAGAGCTTTTATCTCAGTGTTTAACAGACCTTGATGAGCCTTCCATTTATTTGCCTGAGTTCTGAACTCACTTAAAGTTTTTGTATGTGCACTGTCCTGTGACAGTGAGTTCCAAAGTTCAGTCACATCTTATATAGAAGAAAAAAATTCTTTGATTATTCTAAGCCTGTTACCTGAAAATTTCATCGAATAGCACTTAAAATTAATTGAATGTGTAATTTCTTCTAAAAAAAAAAATATTTGTCTGTTTGATTATTGCCAGTGAACCCTGAACTGATATTTACATATGTATATCCAGAGTAGCTCCAAGTATTTTATCTGCGTTAACAACTAGTTTGCCCTTTATGAGCAGTGAGAATGTTTTTTTTTTTAATTATTTTTTTCCACTGTCCACTCCTGTAAGTGTTCAAGGCCAGGCTGAATAGGGACTCGGGCAGTCTGATCTAGTGGCTGGCAAGATTTCTTTTTATAATCCATGAGTTTAGTTTTCTGAAAGGATTTTGTAAAAAAAATAATAATAAAAAAAAAATCCAGGCACAGAGTATGAAGATAAAAAACATCTTTGTAAGGATATTCACTCTGTATCCTTCTAAGAATATTAAAAAGCCTGTAAATAAAGAATTTTCTTTACAAAAATTATTTTGGTTTCTTGCAATTTTATTATATTTATGTGTCTATGAGTCCTGTTCTACCAAGGTACCTTTAAAAAATCACATGTACCACTTCTCAGTTTTCCGCATCTCCCCTGCCAAATTTCTCTATAAACTCTTAAATAAATAAATAAATAAATAAATAAATAAATAAATAAATAAAAAAGCATCAGGTTTGCTAACTTCTATTCTTTTCATATGGAAATATGGAATTTGGATTAAGAACCTTTTGTCTTGGCAATATACTGCTATTCACTTATTTCTTTGTGTTGTGGTTTGGTGATTTTTTGTTGTCAGTATTCCACATCAGAACATCATGTGAACCAGTGGGAGTTAAAGAGTTAATGTTCTGGTTCCACTTACTGCCTCTTATGGGCATTTTGAGTATTCTGAAGGGAGGGGAGGGGTGGCATCCCCGGAGGACTTGGCGCGAAGAGGAAGAGAGGTGGAGCTCCGGAGAGGACCCCAGCATCTGTCTCTCCCTCTGGGGCTGGCTCAGGTCACTGCCGAGAAGGGCACGCGTTTTCCTCTCTCGATATTCTGATCATCCTTAAGTGCACATACCTTCAGCTTTTTGACATTAATTCTAAGAATTCATGTATTCTGTTGTTTATCAATACGAGATATATGTTGATACCATGAACTTCATAACATTTCTCTCATTCAAAAATTTTATCTTTCAAGCTTCTCCTTTCAGTTTATTTTCCTGTCTTTCAAGTATTGCATATATTTATAAAGCTTCCTTGTTTTATGTGTGTTTATATATTTGGATATATTTGCCTTTTTAACTACCACAGGGAAGAGTCTCTTGAGTGTACTGTAGTCAAGATTCCAGAGTGGCTCTTCAGTAGTAAAAATTTCAGTAAGTTCTTATTCTCTGCTTAGAATTATGTAAGAAATGGCTGCTCCAAAAGGCAATCATTATTGTATCTAAAATTAGATTTTAGTAAATGGCCCCAAATTTCTTTTTACCAGTCTTCAAGGGGATAATTGATTTCTTCATCATTACTGATTTTTTTGCCATCGTAATCTTTCCCATCTCTCTTAGAACATCCCAGTCAATACACCTATACTGTTCAGGTGACTAATAACACCACCTTCCTACAATATTAATTCTATTTAGACACAACATATTCAGATTACAGTGTATGTTTCTTGTTTATACAGTTCACTTGGTTATCTTGTTTGACTTGCACTTAAGAAGTAAGAAACTTGGGCCTCAAGTCAGCTTATGAAGAGAGGATTGTGACTACCCTGCTTAAATGTAGCCCTCTCTAGAGAAAAATGTGTATGTTCACAATGTTACCTGCTTGGTCCTGGTCTCTTTCAGTGCCTATGTTCTTGTTTCAAGATGCAATTTCTACTTTTGTGCAGAATTTTTTAGTTCTAAGAACCTAAGATAATATTATGTGTATGTTGTAATACATCTGAATTAGTGCTGAAAAGTAACATAGTTGACATCAACATATCATGGGGGAAATGTAATCTCATACGCTCATATTTGATCTAAATCCAGAAGCTACTCTTTATTTCACTTGGGAAAAA
>JACDJE010000751.1:144839-171167 GCA_016647715.1 Pavo muticus
TTTTTTTCTTTTTTTCCTTTTTTTTTTTTTTTTTCTTATGTTATGGTATCTTAGATGTGGAAAGCATAAAAATACATACTGAGATAATAGAGAATGCATATAAATCTGGTTTCTCACAATGGCCAGGAAATTGGTGTTAAAAGAGATCTTAATTTACTCATTACATGGAATTGGATTAAGTTATGGTTGCACAAAAGGAAATGAGATAAAATAGTATTGTTATTAAGTTGGAAGAAAAGGCAAAGAGAAGAAACAGCCTAACACACCACAAAACAAACAGGTTTTTCTCTGGGAAATCTGGTATTACTATATGGCACCGAGAAGAGTAGACATAATAGCAGGATGGGGCAGCAGCTAACACATACTTACATGTTTTACTTTTGGCTTTCTGGACGTTAGAGCGTTTATGTGATTCTCATATGACCAAAAAGGCTTTTTTTTCCCCCCAGGCTTTTATCTATAACTGTAACCAATAACGGGTACTCATGAAGGATATGTCTTTAATGAAATAAAACCATGTAACAGAAAAAGCAGCCACCTTTATAGTGTCTTAAGAAAATAATAATAATTAATTAATACAACTAATTCTGCAGTGATATGCAGTAAAGAGACTATATGGAAACCTACATAACTGGCAGAAAGAGAAAACACCAGAATTGCTTCACTCATGCCTGACTTCTGCACATCTCCTCATTTTCTGAGTATAAAAAAGACACTTCACTTCTAAGACTGTGAAAATGTTTCTAAGTGAGTTATCATTAGAAGATTACACTGTCATCTTCCTCTTACTAAAAATGTATGATTAAGGAGAGGAATCTTCCTGTAGTCTTTTATATAGCTGGTAAAAAAATGGTGCTGAAG
Source organism: Pavo muticus (assembly GCA_016647715.1). Classification (NCBI taxonomy): domain Eukaryota; kingdom Metazoa; phylum Chordata; class Aves; order Galliformes; family Phasianidae; genus Pavo; species Pavo muticus. The sequence goes on from JACDJE010000751.1 coordinate 145,701, forward strand.
ACATATTGCTGTAGAGCTAAATAACTTAAAATAAAATTAATGACTAAAACGAATAAAGCTGAAAAAGTAAACTGTAAATGCAGACTCACTGAAATGCACACATAAAAATGTGAAAAAAATGTCACATAAAACTAAATTAGGAGGTGCCCTACTAGCAGTCTTATAGCTAAGAATTTTGTAAGATGATCTTAAAACAGACAAATATTGTTATTATCAAAAATTAGAAGCTATTTTCTTTTTCTTTTTTCTTTTTGTTATGAACTAATTCTGGACTAATTCTTCACTGTTATGCAGCTCTGGTTGATCTCTGCTTAGAATTTTTGAATTTGTACAAGGCAAAGTTTTCTAATGTATCTGCCTACTCAAATGGCCAGTACTTTAATGAACTTTGGTAGAGAAAATCATCCGAAAGATCTAGTGCAGCTCATATGTTTACATCAAAAATAGATTTTGGAACATTCTGATGTAAATATTTATCTTCTGCAAGCCTCTTGTAAGTCTTTTCCTCATCCACCTTACAGGAGGACTTTATAGTTCATAGAAAGATTATCCCAGCGGTGCTTGACAGTGTTAATCAAAAGGAAATACTGCAGTAGAAACAGCTGTGATTCAACAGTCATTGCTATTCTAAAATTTATCAGCATTTACCAAACCTACAGGTATAAATGTAGTTATTACCTACATGAATATATTTGTTTATTTCAATAATTTATATAGCTTTTCAAATTTCACTACTATTCTGCTTTTTCCAGTACTTTTTTCTCTATTTCTAATATATTTTTTCTTTGAAGCTAGCTCTGAAAAATGTGTTTAAAGACTCCATTAAAGTTAAAATATCTGTGCCCTCTTATAACCTCTTTGCAAAAGAAAAGAGGAAATAATGGACTTGTTGCTTTGTTTTCCTCACAAAAATTTTGCAACAATCTACACTGACTATAAGGAGAGCCTACAAGGATTAAATTTCTACCTTAGATGTCTTCATGTTTTCTGTACCTCGAGATAAGTGAGATTTTTCTAGTGTATGCATTTTGAAATTTGCACTGTGTAGCAGAAATGCTCACAAATTGTTAATTCAGAAATGATAGATTCCTAACATTAATGAGGCTCTAATTTTCCATCTTGTAAGAGAAGGATGATGACATTATTTCCTTAACCAAGCATGTCTATGGAAACACCTGCTTCTTCAGGGCTGTCCACACAGCAAATCAGTGGACACCAGTCCCAGTCCTGCCCTCTTCATCAGGGCTTGCCTGGAGGCTGCAGAGAGCTCAGGGCCATCCGCTGTACTCTTGTCCCAGTACAGCAGCTTGGTGAACACCAGTCTCACTCCTGCTCTCTTCCTCAGGGCTCACCTGGAGGACTCAGGGAGCTCAGGACTATCTGCTGGACTACTTCTGTTGTCTCAGCACAGCTCAGAGGACACCAGTCCCAGTTCAAGTCCTTCCTTTTCCTCAGAGCTCGGGAAAGAAGAGGTGAGAGGTCTTGGGGAAGGATGAGTATGGGGGAAACGGAAGGAAAGGGGATAGGAAGCAGTAGCTGGTGCAGGAGATCTCTGGCAGATGGTGACATTTCAACACCGAGATGGAAATTGAGAGCCCCTGGTGCCCCGCCAATTAATATGATGACGTCTCTGGGCAAGCATGATGCTACAGCACTTGTCCATTTCTCCAGAGATGGATTGACCTCCATTGGCTCAATGTCACCTTCGGGTGGATCAATTTCCTTTGGCTCAGGTTCACTGCTGCTCCCCTGAAGCTTAAGGTTTTTTAGTGGAGGAGGATCTGTCCTCCTTCAGAAAGGTGGGAGAGAGGGAAGGAGGGCTCTATCTGAAGTGCTTCTTGTGTTAGAAAGCTACAAGACACAAGCTGGTCAGGGACTGGTGTTCTGTTGCCCGAGTCTCTGTATTTATAGCAGTTCTCAGGGAGGTGGCTTGTGACATCATTAAGCCGTGGTACCGTGACCGTAAGAATGTCCCATGATGACCAAAATATGGCTGTGCTGGGCAAAGGGAGATTATGGGCTGAGAGTTGCCCTGGTTGCCACTTAGTGGGATTTTACAGGGCTCTGTTTATGAACCAGTTCTCTTTAACATTTTCATTGATTGCTCTAATAAAGATCTGGAAGTTATATTAACTAAATTTGTGGATGATGCAAATTGGGAATAATGTTGACTCTCTTGAGGGTAGAGAGGCCTTGACGATCTTGACAGAGATCTTGACAAATTCGAGGGTGGTCTCCAGGTGCATGAAGAAGAGCAAGTGCTGGTTTTGCACCTGGGATGGGACAGCCCTGTCTCTATGTACAGACTGGGGGATGAGAGGCTGGAGCACAGCCCCAGGAAAGGGATCTGGGGATTCTGGCTGGCTGCAAGTTGAATCTGAGCCAGCACTGTACCCTGGAGCCAAAAAGGCCAACCGTACCCTGGGGTGCACCGCCAGCACTGCTGGTGGGTGAGGGAGGGGCTGTCCCACTGCTCTGCCATATTTGGCCACCTCCAGCACTGGGTGCAGGTTGGGTGCCACAACATAAGGACTGTTAGAGAGCATCCACCGGAGTGCTACAAAGATGGGGAAGGGTCGTGAGAGCAAGGCGTGTAAGGAGCAGCTGAGGTCTCTTGGTTTGTTCAGTCCAGAAAAGAAGAGGCTAAAAGGATGCCTCTTGGCAGTCTGCAGCTCCATGCAGGGAGTGAAGGAGCAGCACTGGTCTCTGCTCTCTCGTGACAGCGACAGGGACTGAGGGAATGGCATGGAGCTGTGTCAGGGGAGGGTCAGGTGAATGTGAGGAAAAGGTTCTGCACCAGAGGGCAGTGGGCATGGAACACACTCCCCAGGGCAGTGGGCATGGCCCCAAACTGCTGGAGCTCAGGGAGGGTTTGGACAGTGTTCTCAGGCAAAGAGATTGGGTTTGGGTGTTCCTATGTGGAGCAAGGAGTTGGACTCAGTGATTCTTGTGGGTCCCTTCCAACTTGGGATGTTCTGTGATTCTTAGGAGGCAAACCACACTACCTTATGTTAGTATTTATCCATCACTGCTCTACAGGGGACAATTACTGTCTGATGTTTAAAATTCCTGTGTATCTGTTTAGCCTTTTGAATGTGTGTGGAACTGATAAAAGCATACTGTATTGGCCTTCCACAAATTTAGGGTTACTTTTTCTGCAGTATCCCTCCATATCGTGGCTATTCTGGCATTGGCAAAGGCGCAGGAATATAATTGAAGACCAAAACTAATAAGTCTATAATTGAAGTAAATTTATATAATTGAATAACTAAAGAATTGAAAAACTGAATTGTATATAGTAGATAAATAATTGAAGCAAATAATAAATTTATGTAATTGACATTTTGCAAATTGTTTTGTCTAATATTTCTTCTACTCTTTCATTGTTGATTTACTCATTCATTTCTATTTTATTCTTATCAATTAGTAAATGTCTCCTGTCCTCCTAATATTTCTTTATATATTTCTAGAAAATAATGATTGTTCCTGGTGACCTTTTACATTTATCATTTTGTTATAGTGGAACCAAAACGGAGTGCAGTACTTTGAAACGTTAACACTGTCAAGAAGAACTGGCTAATTACTTGCTTTTTGTACATTCAGTATTCATAGTTTTCTGATGTTACCAGTTTGCCTAGATTTAGTCATTCATGGGCCAAACCTTTCTTTGTTCTGATAATGATGATTAAATATTTCATTTTTACTTATGATTTTCCTTACTTACCTAAAAAAAAAATCAATTTTTCATAGCTAAAATTAAAATCTATTAAAATCTATTGTTTATATACTGTAAACTCATTAGATCAGAAAAAAACAAATGCATCTTTACCATGCATTTTCTGCCCTAGAGGCCTCTCAGATGGATTTATGTTTATGGATGTGATGGCATGCCAAGATCTACTTCAATATGAAGTTTCACAAAAAGCCCTTTGAGTTGCTGATCCAATCCAAGCTTTGTATGTGAAATATTCTTGAGTAGTATGGAAGATTCTTCTAAAAGAAAGTAAGCTATCCTGACTTACCCAGTCCAACTTTTCCTCTTACAGCATCACTCAAAATTCAAAGAGTTGGTAAAGCTTTTTGAAGGGATTTTTCTGTTTTCTGTTTTCTTTTAAAGCCTTTGTTGCATTTGTAGGTAATCCAAGGAAATGTAACTTTTCTTATACCTTCTATTTCTTTTATTAGCATGTTTTCCACTTTATTTTCCAAGCACACAGAGAAAATATTGAGTAGAATTGGACTCATGACCCAGAACAGACCTCTGTAGACTCAATACTACTTCTTAGCCTGACACTGAACCATTAATAATTGCTCCGTGGGTTGTATTTTATTTTATAATATTTGTTTTCTTTTTTTCCCCTCAGCATTGCATTTATTTAGCAATGATTGTGTTTAATCAACATTTTTCTAGTTTCCTTATGAGAATGTCATGTAGAACTGTATCAAATTTGTTATTACAATCAAGGCATGCTACGTCCACAGCATTTCCTTTATCCACTAAGCTTGTTATCCTATCAATGAATGAAATGAGGTTAGTTCAGCATGATTTGCTTCTGATGAGCCCATGTTGCCTATTTACAAGTTATTTTCCTTCAGGTGCTTATGAATTATCTGCTTTATTAATTGTTCTTGCAATTTATCAAGTATTGAGTTTACACTTATCAGTCTGTGAGGTTTTATCAGATAACAAAGATAACTGCTCATCTTGAACACACTGTAGACAGATATTGATAAAACTGCTCTACTGTTTAATACTTTATCTAGATTAAGAGGATTTTCTTCTTTAAAAGTTAAGGATGATTTTAGACGAAAAGAGTATTTTTTACCTATATGTAATAATGTAATAAAGTAACATCTGTCACAGAAAGAAACACTAAGTTATATCTTTCTGTAATACCTTGACCCCACTATACATTGTCCACATGAGGATCTGTCTGCATTTCAGTTACTACTTCATCGCCCTACCCTTTTTCTTAAGCTTTCTGCAGCACCTGAGCTATGACCCATGGAAATTGCTATCAGACATCAGAGTGTTCATCAGGGAAATCACCAATGTTAAAGGCTTATAGTAGATAGCAACTTTAGACTGAGATGAATTGTGCCCTAGAATGCTCTACATTGACTATGAAGGGACCCAGAGTGACCTAGTTAGACACGAACATTTACCTTTGTTCTCTTTCAGAATTTCTAGCCACTCCGGTGAAAGCTGAATGAACTTTCACATAGGGAGATTTCTCTGGTGTAACTCCACAGTGCCAAGCAATCAAATATGAGACACAGATTTAGCTTTGCAGCTGTTCCTTTTTTCCTTCATTGATTCCAGAATACTGAGAACCTGGACGTGTAATGGATGCACTCCATGTTGGCCATCAGATGTAATGCTGTAGTTTCTGACAGTAACCTAAAAGACATTAATAAAGGGAACTTGGATTATTTCCTTAATTCCACTGTTATCAACTACTTGATGAGACCTCTACGTCCTGATTTAATCAGCATTTAATTAGCACTGATGCAAAGAGGTAAATTATTTTTGAAACAAATGAAATTTCATCTGTTCCAGCTAGTAGTGATCTTGTCTTCATCTAGATTTTCTTAATATAATTATTCAAAACTTTTCCTAACAGTTAGAATTATAAGAAATTATTTTGTACTACTGGTAAGAGAGAGGAAAGTGAGTGAAATTTTCAGTCCTCCTACTAGATATTTAGCAAGATTAACAAGACAGTGATTCAGTGTGTTTAAAGGTATGTCAATCTCTAAGATGGGAAGATTCATTTGTCAAGGTATATAGTGGGATCACATTACAGGAACTTTACAACCAACAGAAACAAACTGAATCTTTTAAAATGCTATTTGGTTCATATTAAAGCAGAAGACTAAAATAGGTCTAATTAATTGTACCCCGTAAGTGCCTCTTGCTCTTCATTGCACTGGATACCACCACAACTAGTACTTAGGCCCTCTGAAATCAGTGCAGTTTTAGTATTACCAAAAATTAAAAAAAAAAAAAAAAAAAAAAACCTACAGAAATTTATAGTTTATTTGTATTATCTTCAATTTGCATTATTAAAGCCTCTCCCAACTTAACTGAAAAGGCATTTTTTTTTTAATATTTAGAAAAATCTTGTTTAAAGAAACAGTGGGTAGCTGTACTGAAAGTCCTCAAAACAGGAAGTTCCCATGGCAATTTTTGAAGCATTAAAACTTCATTTTCCTTGTGAAAAGCCTATTTTAGTTTTTTTTTTTTAATTCTATAATAAGTTTTCCCAAATGAAAATGAAGCTTTTAAGCTTTACTAAAACATTAATGGGAGCTTTCTACTCAGAAATCTGGAGTACAAACTTTAGCAGGAAGAGTTTGATTCTCCACGGCTTTGTATATTAAGCCTTATTTACAGTTACAAACTTTAGCTGGAAGAGTTTGATTCTCCATGGCCTTGTATGTTAAGCATCGCATACAATTACACTGAAGTACCTTTACATTTTTCAGGTTGTGCAACTGCATTTCAAAGCCACTTTTTACAGGCAGAAAGAAGTAAAGTGGTTTTAATATATCTCAGTCCAAAGCTGTTTGATGTAATTAGTTATTATTGTGTATGTTGATGTTAAATGTTACCAAAGACAAATGTACCATTGTCTTTGAATTTATTTGAAAACTACAGAAGACACTAGTTAGGAAACAATAATATCCTTAATCAGTAAATTTGAATGTTGCTCCACATATATCTCTGGTTTCAACAGAAATACACTTTCCCTGCAGATCTGAGGTGTTGATTACTACATACGGACAGACTGCCTTCTAATTATGTCAATTTAGATGAACTGAAGAATGGGGCCCGGAAGATGGAAAAAAAAAGAAATATAAACATGATATAGTTTGTCATCCCATTCTCACCACTGCCCTATACTAGAATCCATGTAGGAGAAAGTAAACTTTCAACTTTGTTTTTTAGAGTTTTCACATTATAGTCAATTATCATACAGTGATCCTCGAGATGCTTTTAAGGGATCTAAGATAAATGACTGTGTAGACCAAGTTCACATATCTGCTGCATAAAATACATTCCTAAAGTGACCTATGTCATCCAGAAATCACTAAAGCTTGAAAACTCATATTGAACATTGTTATGACTATAGCTTATTTGGTATGTTCTCTCTTTAATCTTAGTCCTGGTTAGCTATGTGACCTGCATGTCGATATGTTTTTTGATACATTCTGAGGCTCTATTTTTGCACTTTCATCCGCATCTATTAATAAAGAGAAATTAAGGCTAGAGGGCATGCTGTGCATATGCCATGTCTCTAAGAGACACATGGCTCCAGCTGGAGTGTTCCAGACAGTTCTCATGCTGCAAAACATAGATGGCAAAGGGTACACAGTACTTTCTATAGGAACTCAAGCATTCACAGTGATGCTATTGTATGGCACTGGTAAAAAAATATGATTGAATGCACAAATCTAGGACTAGGCTACCATCATGCTGAAAGAAAAGAAAAAAAATAAAATGCCCAAAACTTCAGCTTGTTGGGTGCTTAGATGCTTGTTTTGTTTTGAATGATTTATGCAGCTAGTACTGCCATAATCAGCTACCTTTTCTGGAGAGAAATCAAAAGGTATAAGTTTAGTGTCCAGTTAAATCATTGTCTGATTCACAAACAAAGTTTCAAAACATCAACTGGATAACATTTTCTTCAAGATTACATTTCTCACATTGCACAACCAAAATGACAGACTAACATCTTTAAAGGAGAAAAAGAACACCAGCAAGACTCTAGCCTGCCACTAGGTCAAGTAACTAATTTTTTGAACACTTGTCATGTAAGTAATTTATCTTTCTGACCTAAAGATGTGAAGCTCCTTACAAAGACTGAGAAAAGCCAGTATGAAACAAGCAAACGATCAGTAAAATTAAATAAATCCCTTTAAAAAGGATGTTTCTGTTGCTTTTCATATTATGAAACTACACAAACTACCTCAGAGCCTGTTTTTCTCTTACTGTAGTAAACAGAAAAAATCACATTGACTTTAGAAAGCATGACTTTGTCTCAGAAATTTTTTTCTTTTTTTTCTTTTTTTCTTTTTTTTTTTTTTTTNGGAAAGGAAAGGAAAGGAAAGGAAAGGAAAGGAAAGGAAAGGAAAGGAAAGGAAAGGAAAGGAAAGGAAAGGAAAGGAAAGGAAAGGAAAGGAAAGGAAAGGAAAGGAAAGGAAAGGAAAGGAAAGGAAAGGAAAGGAAAGGAAAGGAAAGGAAAGGAAAGGAAAGGAAAGGAAAGGAAAGGAAAGGAAAGGAAAGGAAAGGAAAGGAAAGGAAAGGAAAGGAAAGGAAAGGAAAGGAAAGGAAAGGAAAGGAAAGGAAAGGAAAGGAAAGGAAAGGAAAGGAAAGGAAAGGAAAGGAAAGGAAAGGAAAGGAAAGGAAAGGAAAGGAAAGGAAAAAGGAAAAAACTTTAAATAAAAAATTTAGACATTCTTTTTAATTTTGAACAAGTCAAGATTATGAGATTTGTTTTAGTGAAGAAATTTCATTGATTTTTCCATTAGTAAAGAAGGTTAAGAGATGTGGAGTTAAAAATAAATAGTTTTATATATGAAGAACATAGAAAATCACAAGTTTTCACTATTGAGAGAAAACTGAATTGACATTTTTTTAGAATTATCTATTTTCCTATGTCCAGTTTTCTGCTCTAAATTGATATGAGAATTCCACAAAGTAGGATGTCTTCTAAATTTCACCTGCAGGGTGACCAGCTTCATATTTTCTTTTATTGCAGTAAGAAAATAGAATAATTATCTTCCTTAAAGTTGTAATTCTCTGCCATAATTAAGAACCAGAACTATTAACCCATCTTTGGAGAGGTTATCTGCTCCTTAAGATGAAAGGTATGAAAAATGGAATTAACATATTGGGTATACAATGAGTAATACATATTTTTGTCTCCTCTTGCAGCTTCGTGGTAAAAGGTTTCTAAGGATTAGTAGTGGATTAGCCATGCTGAAAGTTAGAACATATTTTAGCTGAAAAATCCAAATAGCCATACAAAGAATGGATTATCCTTCCAGTCTAGACGGAGGAATCTGGTTGATAATGGTATTCCTTAGAGGTCTAAGCATGAGGAAAATAAACATTGTGATGCAGTATTTAAAAAAAAAAAAAAAATCAATAGAAGTATTTACTGTAAAGATGTTTCTATACTTTATCCCAGAAATACTGAAGAAAGTGCCAGTAATTCAGTGCCAGATAAGTCAACAGTGTAAAATATAGCTATGTAAAGTTTTTAAATATATATATATACAACAGCCTTTTTTTTCCTAACCATGTGAGATATAAAAGAGGAGAACACAAAGATTGGCAGTGGAGAAACATAAAGATTGTCAAATGATCTCATAAATGTCATAAGCATAAAAAGTATCTGACTTGTATATCACTTTTGGTAATACTAAAAGCTTTTGTTAGGCTGTCTACAAGTGATACAACTTCGTCTTCCAAATGGGACAGAAGATTATAAAAATTCTTCAGTAATAGAGCTATATTTTAGTTTCAATGGACCTCAGTGCTGAATACAGTAGGGGAAAAAAAAAAAAAAAAACCTATATTAAAAAAAAAAAAAAATGTTAACAGCACATATTTGGTGGACATCTAAAAGACTTTGTCTTGAACTTTAGTGAGACACGTGACATATCCTGAAAGTACTTGTCAAAGAAAATGCTTATGCAGGAAGGTTCGTTGACGTACACCTCCAAAAATCTATGTTTTTCCTACTTTTCTAGTAATTCTCTCTAAGGGGGGGAAAAAAAAATCTTGAATGTGTCTATGTTAAAAAAGAGGGTTTTTTCCTTTCTTTCTTTCCTTCTTTCCTTCTTTCCTTNGGAAAGAAAAGTAATTTGTTTCCATATTTGTTGTTTTCCAGTGGGATAAAGCTTTATGATTGAAAGTGTTGAAATTAACTACTTTCCACAGGACTGGTGGTGAATATTCATATCTGTATCTCAAACAGCTACCTCTATGGAGATATATTTCATTCTTCACTCCTTCACACCAAATGATAGGAGTAAGGAAACTTGTTGAAATAAACAGATTTGCTAACTTAAATTTGACATAATGGAGAAAAATAATCTTTAATACATATCCACTTACTCTCCAAAGGAACTATAAAATGTTATTATGATTTATGCTACTTTTCCACCCATTCTCAACTTATGCAAATGGCAAATGAGAGTGAAGGGCAAAGCAGAGTGAGGACATGGTCTAGCAAGCAGCTCCCATGTGTTGATCCATTTTTGCTGCTTATATCTTCTCAAATTTAGCACACAGTGATCAGCCAGACACAGTTCATCACTATTCTTCACATAGTGGGTTGGTGAGTGATTCTTGCTGTGTACTTCACCACTTGTTGATTAATATCTACTGAGTATTTCATCTTAAAATTGCTATCTAGTAAAACTGCTAAACTATGGGTAGTCTGGGGTACATCATCAACTTTGGAGATCATCTTAGCAGGTCAATCTCTTAATCTAAGCCTGTCCAACATCAAAGTTAGGTCAGATTGATGTTCAGCTGAGTGCAGAAAAAGGGATTTCCATGGCCTCTGTGGGCAACGTGTTCCAGTGCCCAAAATCCTCTACTGTGACAATTGCTTCCATTATATTCAGTCATAATAGACACTGCAGAATCTTCTGAATTTTGTTGTGTTTTTTTTGTTTGTTTTGTTTTGCAGTACATCTCTATAAAAGATACACTATTCCTTCTTTCTTCTGACATTGTTCAGCTTACTGAAGAGAGCAATATGAATCTCCTTTCCTTTCACCCCTCAAAATGTCCTCGCTAGGCCTCCTCAGCTTCCAGTCATATCCCATTTGCTCCATCCCCCTTGATATCTTCATACCCTAGCTAATTGACCCCCAGCTTGTTCAGTTGCAAGCTTTTATTCTGTCAAAAATTGAGGAATTTGTATTTATCTTTGCTGAACTTCATAATATTTGACCTATCAGGCTGGTGAGACTCAATTAAGTTTACAGATGACACCAAGCTGAGTGGTAAAGTTAACATGCAAGAGGGAAGGGATGCCATCCAGAAGGATCTGGACAGGCTTGAGATGTGGGCCCATGCCAACCTCATAAAGTTCAGTAATGACAAGTGCAAGGTTCTGCACCAGGGTCGGGGCGATCCCAAGCACAAATACAGTTTGAGCAGACAATTGCTTGAGAGCAGCCATGAGGAGAATTTGGGAGTGTTGGTTGATGAAGAACTCAACATGAGATGGCAATGTGTGCTTGTAGTCCAGAAGGCCAACCATATCCTGGGTTGCATCAAGAGAATTGTGACCAGAGGGCAGAGGGAGGTGATTCTGCCCCTCTACTCTGCTCTTGTGATAGCCCACCTGGAGTACTGCGTCCAGTTCTAGAGTCCCCAACATGAGAAGGACATGGAGCTGTTGGAGTGGGTCCAGAGGAAGGTCACAAAGATGATCAGAGGTCTGAAGCCCAGTCTCCCCAGTGGGGACAGGCTGAGAGAGCTGGGGCTCTTTAGCCTGGAGAAGAGAAGGCAGGGAGAACTTATAGCAGCCTTCCAGTACCTGAAGGGGACCTACAGGAAAACTGGGGAGGGACTTTTAATAAGGGCTGGTAGAGATAGGACAAGGGGAAATGGTTTTAAACTGGAAGAAGGTAGATTTAGACTTGATATTAGGAAGAAATTCCTTATTGTGAGAGTGGTGAGATACTTGAACAGGTTGCCCAGTGAGGTTGTGAATGCCCCCTCCCTGGAGACATTCAAGGCCAGGATGGATGGGGCTTTGAGCTTTCCACAAAACAAGAGTGGACCTGACGTGTACAAAACCAGTCCCATTTGAAAATCACATTTCTGTTTTTTTCCCTAGTGACTTTATTTTACTTCCTGTTTGTTCCTTAGGTTGATGATACATCATCAGTTATTCTAGATTTGATTTATAAACAAGAAATCCATCAGTTTCTCAGTCCTTTAGAATAATTTAAGTCATTACGCAGGACAAAGTATCTATATTCAGGACACAGGACAAAATATCTATATTGGGGGTTGGACTCGATGATCTCTGGAGGTCCCTTCCAACCCTTACGATTCTGTGATTCTATGATATTCCAAAGGTTTCTAGGACATAATAATTTATGATAAATGAGTTTAGTTGTTTAGTTGTACATCCTAATCATCCTAATAATAGATCATCCTTTTTTTTTNAAAAAAAAAAAAGCTTTATACTTGAACAACCAAATAGTTCATTTGAAAATTTACCATGAAAGTGTTAAACATAAGAAAATAGTTTTATTTTTTCAACAAGTTAAAGTTAACTGAGGACATCAGATGTTCTTCAAAGTCTTATGGATTAAAAGGAAAACACCATACAGCCAATATTTTATTAGTAGTGTAGTTGAAGTCTTATCTGTGTAATCAAAATACAAACAATTATTATGAGTCCAATTACAATGGACACTAATAGTTATAGTCTAATATATCTCAGCTCTACTGCATAAATGGTTCTATTGAAGCGCTATACATTAAATTCCTACTGTCTATCTACTTCTGGAACCTTTCCCAGTGTTTCTCAATGGATCCACAGTGTTAGGCTTTCTAAATAAAACAGAGGGGACCATTATGACATGTCATCATCCCACTGTGTTTGGGATGCAACAATGCTGACTGTTGTGAGCCATTCCTTCTTAGTATTTGAGTCTTCATAGGGTCATTTTTATAGGTTTCTAAATGTTGCTATTATTTTCATCAGCTCAAAAGTTAAGTCTGAGACAATAGTCTCAGTTAATGATAAAGGACTAATACAAGGACTAATATAAGGAAAACCAGTTCTTGTTATGTTAAGACTGGCTGGATTTGTCAGACTCCTACAATATGTAGCATGTAAAGAGTTAAGTGATAATAGCTTTACCAATAGTCAGTAGTGACTTGACCATTAGACAATTGCTGTAATAGCTAAATCAACTCAGACCAAGACAAGCCCAGATAACTGCTGAGAACCTGCAGTGCCAGGTCAATGCATCTCCTGTGGCCTTTTACTAGTAATTACACAAATCATGTTTACAGAGCTAAAGGTATATCTATAAGAAGATGAGAAAATGTCATCTTTTTCTTATAGTATTTCCTATGTAGCCAAGAAAAGATAATTTCAGTTTCTAGTCCTGAAAGATTCTGTATTTTCCATCGACAAATGATCCTTTTATCTCCTCTATCCAACCCCCCCCCNAAAAAAAAAAAGTCTGGAAAAATTGTAATAAGGCTGAAATCTGAAAAAAGAGCAAAGATGTGAGAGTGGAATCTCAAAATGAAACAAAAAAAAGAAAAAGAAGACCAAGGAAATGTAAATTATTATAATGAAAACTAAAAGCCTTCCTTCATGTGCCTTAAAAATAGATACAAATGTTTTGCAGATTATCTTTGGTTCTGTAATTATGGACTTAGGGAGAAATAAATGTTTGTGAACAAAACTGCTCACTTAAGGAGTGTAGCTAAATCCATGGCATAGCAGAAACAGTTTTTGCCCATTATGCTTTGCTTTTTGATGATAAACGGTAAGAAAGGTTGGGAAAAGGTGACCACTCAATACTTTTTATTATGAGGTAATGGCTCCAATGATGTTACCAAAATTATTAAAAACACTGTCAGTCCTATTCTCTCTAAAGACTCTTAGTGTTATTTTCATGTCTCCCTGATGTCCTAAAATGTATTCACATACAGAATAATTTTTGGGGAGTAGTTTAAAAATGGAGCAAATCAGAATTAAGCAAGATTTTGTCTGTTACGTTCAGAGTTTTAATCCAAATTTGATAATTCAATGTTGTTAAAGTACACATTTAAATTGAAGTCATTATTCTTGTTCTTTTAAAAGGAACAGCATACCTTGCTCTCTTCTGTGGTTTTGACTGGAAAGTTTTTTCATTATGCTATTCACAAAGAGGATATGACTTTTCACACGGATGTCTTCAATTTTCTTTCTCTTTTAAGTAGTATCATATGCAAGGAGGGCATAGTGTGTGATTGTGGTTTAACCTAAGCAGCTAAACAACACACAGCCTTTCACCCACAGCCCCTCCCTGCAGTGGGACAGGAGAGAGCATCAGGAAAAAATTTAGAACTCATACATTGAGATAAAAACTATTTACTAAAACAGAAAAGGAAGAGAGAAATAATAGTAATTATATACATAGTAATGCTAGTATAACAGTAATGCATATATATGTATAGGTATAAAACAAGTAATGGACAATTGCTCATTACCTACTGACCAGTGCCCAGCCAATCTCCAAGTAGCAGCTGCCCTCACTGGCCAACTCCCTCCAGTTTTAGTTTTTTGTTTTTTGTTTTTTTTTTTTCTTTGTTTTGTTTTTCATGTGATGCCATCTGGCATGGAATATCCCTTTGGCCAGTATGGTTCAGCTGTCCTGGTTCTGTTCCCTCCCAGTTCCTTGTGCTCCTCCAGCCCATTTGCTGACAGGACAGTAGGAGAAAATGAAAAACTGAAACGTCATTGGCTCTGTGCAGCACTGCTCAGCGACTACGAAAACATTGGTGGCTTATCAACGTTGTCTTTTTTCCTAAAGCCGAAACATAGAATCACAGAGACACCATGAAGAAAATCAACTCTGTCTCAGCTGAAACTAGGACAGTCATCCTAATAACAAACATTCTAATACTTCTGCGGTGAGTTACCCTTGACTACTAGTCAAACTCACAAACTGCTCAGTCACACCCCCATCTGCCTACTGGACAAGGAGAGAAAGTAAGAGGAACAGGAATGAGAATGCTTGTGGGTCAGGACAGACACTGAGAAATTACTTAGTAGTACTGCCATAGGAAAAATAGACTAGACTTGGGGAAATTTAATGTAATGTATAGGGTGTTTAATGTAATGTATGGGGTAGCGTGAAACAAAAAGACAAATAGTAAAACAATATCATTCAGGGTAATCCCAAACAGGCTGAGTGATGAGTGGACTGAGATTAACCCTGTGGAGAAGGACTTGGAGATACTTGTGAATGAAAAGCTGGACATGATCCAGCAGTGTACTCTTGAAGCCCGAAAGCCAACCATATTCTGGGCTGCATCAACATAGGGGTAGCCAGCAGAGCAAAAGAGCTCTTTGTCTTCTTCCTCATCTGGCCTCATCTGGTGTACTGCATCCAGGCATGGGGCCCCCAGCACAAGAAGGATGTGGAACTGTTGGAACAGGTCCAGAGGAGGGCCATGCAGACGATCAGAGGGCTGGAGCAACTCCCTTATGAAGGAAGGCTAAGGCAGCTGGGTTTATTCAACCTGGAGATAAGGAGTCTCTGGGAGGACGTTGCTGCAACCTTTCAGGGGGCCTATGGGAAAAATGTGGAGAGACTTCTTATCACAAAATGTAGTGACAAGACAAGGAGTAATGATTTTAAACTTAAAAAAGATAGATTTAAATTAGACATTAGGAGAAAATTATTAACTATGAGAGTTGACAGGCAATGGAACATGTTGCTCGGAGAAGCCATGGATGCCCCATCTCTGGAAGTGTTCAAGTCCAAGCTGGATGGGTATAATATTGGAAATATTAAAAGAGAAAACCTGCCTGTCAAGAGTTGATTGACTTGAAGTTACTCAGTATCAAAGCCACTGAAATCATGACTTGAAAATCATCCCAGGGCTCTATGAGTTGACTCTATGAGTCAACAGATAAGCTCAACAAAGGGTCAATGGTTTATATTAAATTGACAGTATGAGTCAGGAAGAATTTTTGTTTTGCTTTGGCTTCTGTTTTTGTTATCGCTTCACATTGCTAACTGAGATGCTGGTGCCTCTTTCAGTTCACAGTCTAGGTAATATGTTCATTTTTCTCACTTGCTATCAGCCATTTCTAAGGACCCCAATAATTTGTTCTGATAAAAGGCCTAGAAATGTCAAATCTTATTTCTGGGGCTCAGTGTTCAGATACATCGCCATGTTTGATATTATGCCCATAGCACGTACAAGTGCTAAACTCATTAGAGGATGAGAAGAATCAGACATTTCCAAACATACAGTGTGTTCTGGAAAACAAGTACACACACGAGACATCTACTAGCAGTGCTTCCTTCTAGTTTCCTTTTTGCATGTGGTACATTAGCAAGGATGATGTGTTCTCTGTGAACACAGAAAATTTCCTGCTTAACTGCACTTCTGACTAAGACAAATAAGCATTCTGACCTTCACTTGTACTTCTGGAAAGGATGGACTTTTTACATTTGATGTTCCTGCCTCATCTGATGGGCTTCAATTGAAACATGCCTTACAATACACATTACAGAATAAGTAGAAGATAGAAGAATTTTCACTCCTAGGCCAGAAGACTTGATAAATCCTAAGTGCAGAATATTTTAGAGCAAAACTTTGGGAGATTATAAAAAAGTTTGGGGTTTATTTTTTATTTTGGATTGCCAAATTATTGTATAGATTTTAATAAATAGTGAAAATGTTGCTACTCGGGTAGGAGGAAGGGAGAAAAACAAAGTGTATATTTATTCACCCACTGACCTTAAAAAGTCCTTTAATACTTAAGTAGTGACTTGCTTTAACTCATTTCTGATAGGTAAATGGTTTAACTGGCTCTCCTCAGAAAGGAATAGATCCTACACCTAGGACTGAAGAAACGAACTACCTAGTTTGAAAGGGGCAATCCCAGGTATTTATACAAACTAGGGGAAGATCTCCTTGAGAACAGCCCTGCGGAGAAGAACTTGGGGGTCCTGGTAGACAAGAAGCTGGACATGAGCCAGCAGTGCACGCTTGCAGCCCAGAAGGCCAACTGTGTTCTGGGCTGCGTTAAAAAAGGGGTGGCCAGCAGGGAGAGGGAGGTGATTGTCCCCCTCTATTCAGCTCTTGTGAGGCCCCATCTGGAGTACTGCATCCAGGCCTGGGGCCCCCAGTACAGGAAAGACGTGGAGCTCTTGGAGCGGGTCCGGAGGAGGGCCACTAAGATGATCAGAATGCTNACATGATGGAGCTATTTTGTAGTGTACCTTAGCTTCAAGATCAACTCCTTTGTTAAACCGTAACCACAGAGGCAAACTCTGCTTTCAGATACTCATAGAACTTTCCCGCTGCTTTAAGTGGGAAAAGTTCATATGCATTTTTGAAGACTGTCTTGACCAGAATGAATGAATCTTTATAATTTCTTTTTTTTAAACGTGTCAGCATGGAACCAATATAGGATATTTTTGAGGGCTAAGGATTAACAGTATAGAAGTCTTTCAGGTTGCCTTTTACTTGTGGCAAATCTTCAGAACTGTTCCTAAATCTGCTAATCATAAAAAGGAATACTGATGAGCAGAAAAAAGATTAGAGAAATAGCCCGAAGATTAAATTACATTTAACTGTCAGACCTTCTTTGCAGTGTGACGGAAATCAACATGTATAGTTGTGTGGATCACCTCATGTATCATCCTTTTTTCCTTCTTTTCCTTCACTTAATTAGAATATTTTAATAACTTCATCAGAGGAGTTTCAATGTAACATTATATTCTTTTTTTCTGAGACCAAAATTCTTCTGAACATAATGGACAAATATCAGCTTAACCAAGTGATGGAATCTATTTAGGATACCGATGTAAGTGAGTCTTTTATTTAGAACAAGACAAGACATTTAACTAAGGAAAGATGACAACAGGATTTCAATTGAGCTGGTCAAAGTAATAATAATAATAATAATAATAATAATAATAATAAATAATCACATACTTTTTATCTCTACCTGCAAAATTCTGTGTTAATTAATCCTCCTTATTTCAATTACCTTCTTTGATCTGGGTCTTTCAGCTTATTTTATTTATTTTTCTTTTTCTCTCTCTCTGCTGGATGCTGCTATTCTGTTGTTCCTCAGTATTCTCTTTGAACCTCATCACTTTGCTCCATCTTTGCAAGAGAAGATAAGAAAGTTTTAAGAAATGATATGTAGCAAAACATGTTCTTATTTTCTTTCGTGGCTTTGTATGATTAGCTAATGGCTAGGTTATTTGGTTGTTTTATATAGTTTTGATTACCTCTATATGTGGCTTCACAATAGTTCAGCTTAATGAATTCTGCTTATTATTCAAGTTTTCTTAAGTATAGCTTGACGCTTCTATATGTTAAGTGCCATAAATTTGATGCAATATTCTTTCTTCTTTCTTATGTATTACACATGGATGCTTGTATTGTCCTCACAATAGTTTTATTGTACATCACTAATGCTTATTCACATTATTCTAAGATAATACTTTTACTCAACATCACAGCTGGGATTATTATGAAATTTTCTCCACAATTTAGCTACAGAAACACTATTTCTCTGAGAAAATAGCTGCAAGTCTTGTTGAATGTTTGAATAACTGGAAAAGTTCTGCAAGTAGTTAAGTGTTCTCATGCATCTTTATACAAGAAGGCACATATTAGCAATTAGAGACATGGGAGGAAGCTAAGGAAATGCCTTTAGAAACTCTTAGAACATATGAGGAAAATGTAGACTGAGGAAAAAGTATTTTGAAGCATGGGGAATATACAAAATTATTTTATTATTGATTACAGAAAATTAGAGTAGAATAGGAGAAACAAAACAAAGCGTGATGAAAATGGGAGAAACCTGAGTGGGACTGAGGTTATGACACTAAGAGTGCATGGAATGAATAGGTTAGGAATCCAGATTTCATCAGTTCAGTGCCTCGCTGAACGGTCACTGCATCCATCTTGAGTAGTTGTACTATTGGAATATACAACAGTTTTGTCATTGCTCCAAAGATAGTAATAATAATAATAATAATAATAATAATAGCCTGCATTCTGTCCACAACTTCCTTTTTTTCCTTAACTTATGCTTACTTCACAAAAAAACTCAGGATCAACTTTTCTGCTGTCTCGTGTTCTCTGCTTTGTTCTTCCACAATCTTATGCTTTCAATTTGTTTGATTATATTTGTGCTGTTCTTTTACCTATTTGGTTTAGATGCCCTTGCTTTTTGTATGCTTTGTTTAATATTAGATTGCTGTGAGAGATCTCTCTGATCATAGTGATATCAGATGTCCCACCATTAATTCTTTTTCCAAAATATGGCTGAATTCTAGAGTTTTAAGACTGCAATTTGAGTGGCTAATTCTGTTTAGCTTCATGTGAATTAAAAACAAATGGACAGGTAACAGCAACAACAAACACACACACACACAAAAACACCTAAAGCTCTAAAACGATCTCAGGTAGAGAAGCATTCTTGAAATGACTTTATAAGCTACTTAAATGTTTCAGAATGTTATTCTCACTCAATTATTCTCTTCCCTATTGTCTTCGCATTGACAGTTCTATGAACAGATTTAAGTCTTATATTTATTGCTTGCAGGCATAAATATGGTTTCTCGTCGGGGAAGAAAACACTGTTATTGTTATGGGTGCCTTGCTCTGTTTTTGTTGGCTGTTGTTTTTGCATCTCCTGGTCAGGGAGGATCTCACCAGTTTGACTGCCATCACCATGTTTCATCTACCAACTGCTGTGCTACAAAATGAAAAGCATCCATGCTTGTAAAAATAAACCGTTTCCTTATTAAAGGATGTTGTGTGCTTTATTCTGCTATGACAGTCAAGGCATTACATGAGGTGTTTTAGAGTTCCCAAGGGCTGGAGACTTGGCTATTCAAGAAGTGTCAATGCATAAGCAATTCCAGCCAGGCACTTATGATACATAATTAACCTAATAAATAGATGCAGATAATTCTCTGTCCATGCTCAAGTTCTGATTTCCTTTCCTTTCCTTTCCTTTCCTTTCCTTTCCTTTCCTTTCCTTTCCTTTCCTTTCCTTTCCTTTCCTTTCCTTTCCTTTCCTTTCCTTTCCTTTNTAAAAGTGCTATAATTTTAATTCAGGAGAATCATAGAGAAGGCGGACAAGTTTATATACATATTATTGCCTACATTAAGGTGATGCATAAAATAAAGTAATTCATAGGCTCTCTTTTGAGTCATTTGCCTGTGTAAACAGGGAGGATTTTCACTAAAATAAAACACATGCTCAGACTTCATAATAACTAACCTAGATTTGATATAAAAATCATGGAGTTTTTAATACTTATTTCTAAGGTGGAAAAAATGACTGCAACAGCTTTGGTTGAAATAATACAAATTCTGCATAGCATTTTTTATAACATTTTCTGACTGTATAAAATAATTAAAAGCACAATAGGTAATAAGACCCTTGAAGGAGTAATTTAGATAGAAAGGATGATTATTAAAGTAAATGAAGCCTTATTGTTCTAATGGCTAGATAAAATTGCATATCAGAATTTACAAAAATTGTGTGCTGAGTCAGAAGAATAATTTTATTTTAGTCTTCGTGATATATTAAAATAAAAGCTCTTAACCAGAATACCAGAGGAGTTGTTTATATACCTCAACACAACTTAATTTTGGATTTTCTAAAATGAGCATGGCAGAATTTCTAACATCTTGCTGTTTTATGAAATTAGAGACAATAGTCTCTGGAGACTGTGAAGTATGTCTACGAAGTCTTCGAGGCAAAAGTGTGTATGGGGGGAATGTCCACGTAAAGCCACAGAGCTTCAAATCAAATATTCACCCTGTGCTATGTAGTCAGGTTAGAGCATCATAATTGGCACCTCAGGCCTTAGAATCAATCAATTTATAAAATTAAACAATTAAAAGAAATCAGTTTGACTACCAAAGCAGTAATACATCTGCACATAGGCAGTGAGGTGTTGTAGTAGGCGATAACAGGGTATCGGGTTGTGACGTGATAGGACCTCTCCCCCGCTCTATGAATAATGTATGACGCATGCTTGAAGGACATAGATGACGTACATAGAAGATATATAGAGTATATAGGCTGCCATCTCCTTGCAATAAACGCAATTTGCTACATCCTCCATATTGGTGTCTGTGTGGCTATGGCCCTAGCGAGCTCTGATCGCTAGCCCATGACAGTGCGGCCTGAAAACAGTGGTTGCAGATGGCAACAGTGAGGTTAGCTAAATGATAAAGGACCAAGCCTCATGCTCTGCACAAACTGGTATGCCAAGGAGATAGCTCTTTTCACTATCAGAAGCCAATCACTCCCAACAAAGGTATTTTTCTGTAATCACGTAAATATTCACAGGAGAAGTATGGGTGAATTGCCTAGGATATCTATTTGAATCCCATATTCATACAGACATTTTGAAGGGTGTAATCAAAACGAAATCATCCTGCTAAAGGAGGTAGTGAATATCAAAACAAAGGTGGTAATAATGAGTCTCACAAGTATAAAAGGTTGCTAGTTCTCTCTGAGACAGATGGGAAGCTTAGAGAGTTATAAGTACATTGAGATCAGCCCCTTGCTCTACCTTAAACTGATTTGAAAAATTTGGAAGTTGCCAAGCCACTATCCATCATATTTAAAAAGTCATGGCAGCCTGGTGAAGTTCCCACTGACTGGAAAAGGGGAAACAGAACCCCCATTTTCAAGAAGGGAAAAAAAAAAAGAAGATCCAGGGATCTAAATGCCAGTCAGTCTCACCTCTGTGCCTGGCAAGATCATGGAGCAGTTCCTCATGAAGGTCCTGCTAAGGCACATGGAAAATAAAGATGAGGCGATTGG
Organism: Pavo muticus; assembly: GCA_016647715.1. Taxonomy (NCBI): domain Eukaryota; kingdom Metazoa; phylum Chordata; class Aves; order Galliformes; family Phasianidae; genus Pavo; species Pavo muticus. Next base: position 167,294 of record JACDJE010000751.1, read on the forward strand.
TGGTAACCAACATGGCTTCACCAAGAGCAAGTCATGCCTGACAAACTTGGTGACCTATTATGATGGAGTTGCAGTGTCAGTGGGTAAAACAAGAGCAACTGACATCATCTGCCTGGATTTGTGCAAAGCATTTGACACTGTCCTGCATGACATTCTCATCACCAACTTGGAGAAAAATGGATTTGATGGATGGACCACTAGCTGAATAAGGAATTGGCTGGATGGTCACACTCAGGGAGTTGCAGTCAACAGCTCAGTGTCCAAGTGGAAACCAATGATGAGTGGTGCTCTTCAGGGATCAGTACTGGGACCAGTTCTATTTAACATCTTTGTTGGTGGCATGGACAGTGGGATTGAGTGCATCCCCAGCAAGTCTGCACATGACACCAAGCTGAATGGTGCAGTGGACACGCATGAGGAAAGAGATGCTATTCAGAGGAAGCTGGAAGATTTCATATTAAGCTAAAAGAGAGGAGACTTTGGTTAGATGTTAGGAGGAAATTCTTTACTTAGGGAGTGGGGAGGCACTGGAACAGTTTGCCCAGAGAAGCTGTGACTATCATAACCCTGGAGGTGTTCGAAGTCAGGTTGGATGGGGCCCTAAGCAACCTTTTCTAGTGGGTGACAACCCTGTCCATGGCAGGGGGCTAGAATTAGATGTTCTTTAAGGTCCCGTACAATCTTAACCATTCTATGATTCTGTGATTCTATTAATCCATCATTCAGTGATTAGGACAAACTTCTTCACCAAGAGAGTAGGTGGACACTGGATATGCTTCCTAGGCATGTGGCTGATGCTTTGTGCCTGTCCATGTTTAACTGTGGGTCAGCCCCTGGTGACAGTTGGACTTAATGATCTTCTGAATCCATTGTAATTGAAGTTATTCCATTCTCTTTTATTCTATTTACTCTTCATTTAAGCTGTACTTCTCAGGACTGTGAATTCCACCTGGACGTGACCAGTGCAGGCTAGTCTATCTACAGAAGACAGCAGAGGGGATATTTTGTCACAGTAAGAATGTAATAAGTACTCCTATTAATGATCTTTTGGTTTTCAGTGAAATTACCGAGGTCCAGCATGCAATATATTGCACAATTCACCTTTAGTGTAACCTTCATATGCTCCAGATGAAAAGGTCTGCTGAGGATTAATGTCAGACTTATGTAAGTTTTGTAAAACTTATAAAGTTTTGTAAATCACAGTTTTCAAAGCCCTAGTTTTGCTCAGATAGAGTTGGCTAGGCCTCTCATCTGATTCAGAGAGTGTTTATTTTGGATGGAGTTGATCAGAATGTATAAAATGAAGAAAATGCTGGATCTATGTTCCACTGATGTGATCATTAACTGTATTCCTACTAATTCAGTAGGAATAACTTCTGACCAAATCAGGAGATGAGCAATTACAGGAAAGTAATTAAAAGAGTAGCAAGAAATTTTATCCAAAACTGGCTTCCCACACAAAGATAGAACAATGATCATAGAAATGATAAAATAACAGCTAGTCTGTATTTGCAATGCATTAATCAAAGGTTTGTTTTTCCATAGTTGATTGCCTACAGCTTAATGTTTTGCATGGCTTTGGTTGTCTAATGGTAGGCAAGCAAGTTTGGGTGTAAAATTATCAAGTAGTCATAAGGTAATGTGGGAAATTTAGATACATAACTCAAGAGAGAAAAATGTATGCTTACATTTACTATACAAGTAAAACTACTGAAGATCTCATTAGTAATAATTGTGCCTGATTTTAAGTCCAGAACAAATTATTTTTCATAGGTAGATATGTCTAACCTACTTTACAAAATTATTAAACAGAATTATTTTGAAAATAATGAAATCATATGAACATAGATGTTTTTAAGCTCCTGCTTAACAGAAAAAGAACACACATAATTATCAGCACATACTGGCATAGCTATAAAAATGTATCTGAATTATGAAACGAAGACAAATATAACAGATGTATATGAATAAAATTCTAAAACTGAATCACAAAAACGTGAAAGGAGAGATTCTGAATTATCAACAAGTCATGCTTGCCCAATTAAGAATAAAAATATTTAATATGTTCCGAAGAACTTTAAAAGATAGAATTTAAACACACACACAAAATTCTCTCATCGGGTCAGCTTTGTCAGCTATATGTTGGCTGTAAGTATCCTGGAAAATATGGTATCCTACAAGCCTTCTTTCCACATACCTGTAGAGCAGTATGGCTGCCTTTGGCTAGGATTCAGGAGAAAAAAATGCTAATTGTGACAGACCTTAACATGGCATTGAAGTGAAATTCAGTTCCATTATTTGATTTGCTCTTATTTTCTACAGAAACATACCTGTTGCGGTGATAGCTTAAACTTTTACCTGTAATGCAACTTCTTTTTTAATTGGTTTTTATCTTCAGAAGATGCAAAAAGAGCAGACTGAAATTAGCATTCAAAATACTGTACCTCCCAATTTCATCTATATAAACTGAATTAAGGTCAATCCGATATCAGAAAATGAGCATTTTTACCTGCTCTTTGTACTTTCTGTCAGGTCGCCACATTATGTTTGCCTTTTTTTTTTCATTATCAGTTTTTCATTTGTCTTCCAATTCACAATTTTAATTTGAACCAAAATCTTAGTTGTTGCTCTTGTCAAAGTAGAAAGACCTGTAGAACAGCCCTGGGAGAGCTCTACTCTATTTAGGGCAGAGGTCTGTATTTACACAGTAGCTATGCATGTAGATCCCTTCCTGCTAAGTTTTAAATCTTTTCACGTTTAGAATGGGCCTGAAAGTTTGCAGTGAATGTCTATGATGCTTGTGTTATAAAAAGCCACGAATTCCTAATAGCAAGAAAGTTTTGCTTGCCAAAAATAAACAAAACAGTCTTAAAGCTGCTCTAAGTACTGTTTATTCCACTGAGCAGGTCCTAAAAAATATGAGTTGCACTGAACAGGAAAACCAGGACTACTATGTCCAGTTCACAAAGCAGGTTTAACTCATCAAAATATACAAGTCAAAGTTATTAAGTTAAATGCTATATCTGTGAAACATAAATAAATCCTACATTGAAACTTGAGAAATAAATGAATGCATAACGCCAAGTAATCATTTGCTTTTCTTTGCTTGAACAACAAATCCATGGTGACCACTCTGGGCATCAGTTAAATCTTATTTGGCTTGTTTGGACTTGCATGACAAAATTTGCCGAGGTGGCTATAGAATGCCTGTCTACAGCATATTGTTTCCTAATATTCTACTTATTATCCTTCCAAATATGCCTGACTTTGAAGATGCTATCATGGAAAACAGAAAATATAGATTATTCAGAAAGAAAGATTGTGTGGTATGCCTCCATGCTTTTATCAATTTTAAAGAGCTAAAATCTACTAAAATTTAATGAACTGTGTACAAATCTAGTGTGATTTCTTTACTTCTTTGCCCATCTATGTCTGTTTTTCATAGGACAGTTCTGGCCCAAGAGTTTCATATCTATTTTAGAATTATAGTTTTCTGTATTCTATTTTCTATATTATAAACACCTCATAAAGTAACTGGTATTTCGACAGCTCTCTCAACAACAGAAAAAATTGCTGAAAGAGCAGGGATTCTGTCTAATTTCTAGAAGTAGCTACCTGAGGTCAAGGCTAAGGAATATAGGCCAGCTGCAGATGTTTTGTTCGCATTCTGTAGTTAAAAGGACTACTCTTTTCAGAATTGTCACTGTGGTGGATTGTATAACCAAAAAACTCATATTTTCTTCAAGTTTCCTCAAGCTTTTCTTCAAGGTTGAAACTTTCTTGTATACATGCAATGCAGTCTAGTGGGATGTTGCAATAAAGATGTTATCAACATGTCATATTATTAACTGACAGTGGAGCCTTAAAAGAACTA